>MAIP01000123.1:0-43809 GCA_001736125.1 Pseudozyma tsukubaensis | reverse complement strand
TATCCGCTGCAATCAACGGCGACTGTTTGAAACTGAATTCTTCAGTCGGACGCTCGTACCAACTGAGCTAAAGAAGCGATTGAGGGTCAAAACGGAATAAGGCGTTTATAATTCACTCACAACTAGGATGACATCAATTGATTCAATCAGATGCTATCGGAACAAGGATTCGCACTGCTGATGGCCGGAGTGAGCGAGATCAAGGCATGAACGCCGGCCCTTCATCGGCGACGCAGAACAATGCTGGGAGTGGGGTTGGGACGCAGGCGACACTCTTGCATCATAGGACAGGGCGGCATTCGCAGCCTGCCCGATAAACACCTCTTGCATAGCCTCAGGGAAATCTGAAGGTCGATTGTTACAGAGTGTGAGTTCAATGAGAAGATGGCGGTGCAGTCAGGTCGATCGGCTTTCCTTCTGTGAGAAAGTGCTCATTCGGATAGCGCAAGCCGAAAAGGAAGCCTTGGCATGAGCTAAAACGCCAAGAAGCATGTGGGCTTCGGCTAAGAGGCTGTGCGAGCTAGCTGTGCTTGGGGCACGCGTTCCTTCCTCCACCTCAGCTTGCTTTAAAGCACAGACCCTTCTTTCCACACTTTGACTCGTGATACCATCTACTTTCCGTACTTCCATCATTCCTACAGTACCTGCTCGACATCCAAATTAAGATTGAGGATAATCAATCGCGGACATCCTCAACGCACAAAGCCTAGCACCTACCATCTTTCCATATCTTTCTAATCCATTACCGAAGTGTTCAAGTAGGACGATGGATGGAAGCGGAGGAGGATTTGTGGCTGGTCACCACGGCCACCATCATCACCATCATATCCACACGCCAGCACACTCATCAGCACCGCGTCGGACGAAACCCTCTGCTGCGGCAGCACCAGCTTCCGGCCCTGTCCGCTCCACGCCTATGGCAGCAACCACGTCTTCGTCCACGCATGCACCAGCGCCTCAAAGAAGCACAAAGGAAGATGACGTTCAGTGGTCGCTGAAAGACATCTTTTGGCAAGGACGTGAATGCAAGATCATCACTCAGAACAAGAACGGTCCTTGCTCTCTGATTGCTCTCTGCAACATTCTCTTGTTGCGAGGCGAGCTCACCATCACCCCGCCAGATCGTCCTGTGGTGTCGTACGAGTACTTGTCACAGCTCATCGCCGAGCACCTTTTGACCAAGGCAGTGGGCGGAGAGGGGCTCGAGGAAGCGCTATCAACGCTCCCGAGAACGCAGTACGGCTTGGATGTGGATGTCGGCTTCGATTCAATCAGCTCGTTCGCTGCATCAAGTGGTGATGGCGGAAAGGGAGAGCTTGCATTGTTCAGGCTTTGCGGCGTGCCACTCGTGCACGGATGGCTGCCCGATCCGGCAGATGTAGGAACCTATCAGGCAGTCCAGGCAGCGGGCAGCTACAATCGCGCAACCGATGTTGTTGTCAGGGGAGACGAAATCGCGGAAGGTGCGGTCGTGCGAGATCGAGGTGTTGGCACTCTTGCAGCGTCCCTGGCGAACGAATCATCTGTATCGAATGGCAAGCAACCCGCTAGGAACGATTGGACCGAAGAGGAGCGAGCAACAATTCGTCATGCACTTGCCTTGCAGTCTTTTCTCGATACCGACTCCACCCAGCTTACGTACCATGGGCTCTTCGTGCTTGCTCAAGAGCTGCCTTCTGGCCAGCTCGTGGCACTGTTCCGCAACTCGCATCTTTCGGTGCTTTACAAGCGATTACCTCACGAAGGAACAGATGCAGCCGATGGAGGTGTGATCGCACCACCTCCGACGCTTTTCACTCTGGCTACGGATTCGAGCTTCTTGCTGGAAGACGAGATTGTCTGGGAGAGCTTGGTGGATGTCGATGGAGCGAGCAGCGAGTTCTACGATGGCAAATTCCGCAGGTCTACGTTGCGCCAGGGAGACTATGTTGGAAGGGATGCCGATGGACTTGGACGCGATAGTGGAGGTACAGGTTTCCAGCAGAACGAAGACGCCGATTATGCATTGGCAATGCAGCTATATCAGAACGACCAGGACCGGCTTCAGAGGGAGCAACAGAGGAGGGGAGGTAGACAGTCGCAAGGCGGAGCGCAGCGCTCGCAACACCAGCAACAACCACAGCAGCTCCAGCAGGCGCACCCAGCGGCGTTCCAAACACCCAACGAGGTGTTTACGACGATGCGATACGAGGTGGAGCCGCGTCAAGAGGAGGCAGACGCGCTGGTGGCGTCGACATTGGTACCTTCGCAGTTGCGTGACGAGCATCGAGACTTGTTGGCCGGCTTGCAAGGCCTCTCGGTAGGAGAAGCGGGTCTTTCCGCTCCGAACGCTACAGCGCCTCCAGCAGTGCCATCGACAAATCCATTCTTGAACGCCGGCGAGAGCACAGCAGCGGCAGCTCCGACATCGACATCTACGAACCCATTCCTCAACAACGCCGTTTTGTCTGCTGCTGCACCTGGTTCGGCAAGTAGCGGTGCTGCCGATGCAACGACAAGTCATCGGCTGTACCGACACATTCCACTCCTGGCGCAACATCTGGAACGGCTCAGGACATCGGCAGGCGCTATCTGCCGTGCATACTCGGCAGTGTGGTCCTTGCCTGTCCTGGAGCAAGAGCGGTCGTTAGAGCCGGATCGCATCCTCGCAGCAATCGAATCGAGCCTATCGTCCTCGACGGATGGCAGCGGGGCAGGCCAGGTCAAGGGCATCCGAGTGGCGATTAGCAAGGATGGTTCAATCCGAGTGACACAGCGCCGCATCAGTCCTTTCCCAAGCACGCTGCAAGATGGTCTCGGCTCGGCACGACTGCCTAGTGTGCGTTTCGACGCTGCGCCAACAAGGGTACGCACCATGGACCTGGAGCCGTTGGTGTTCAACAAGACGGATGCTCGTGGCTTCTACGAGGCGGCTAAGCAGCGGGTTGGTGCCGATCCTAGCGTACTCAGCGGCGTGCGGGAAAGCGATCAGCGGTGCTTCGATGTGATCCTTTGGAACGACGAGCAGACCGACACCCTCGACGACTCTAGCGCTGCGACTGCCCCGGCGAGACTAGTGACCGAGTCAAGCTTGGCAAATGTTGTGGTCGAATACACCCAAACTGATGGAGGTCGTTCGCGATTCGTCACTCCCAGGACATCGACCGGTATGCTAGATGGACTGCTGCGAAGGTGGTTGGTGGACAAGAACGTAGTGGAGGAGGAAGATGTCAATGTCGACCATCTGGTGCGTCGAGTGCAAGAAGGTTCGGCGCAGCTCTGGCTTTGCAACTCGCTACGGGGCTTGTGGAAGGTCGAATTGGTCGATGCAGCTCGCTTTGCTGCTGCCCCTCCTCCTGGCGTAGCAGCAAACGCAAGCGCAGCAGGCAAACCTAAGAAGAACCGCTTTTCGCAGCTCATCAAAGGCCCTACTCGCTCCAATAGCGGCACATCCGCACCTGCACCCGCGCCAATCGCCACTTCCAACAATGCCTCACCAGCGGTCGAGCAGCAACGTACCGAAGCAGTGCATGACCAGGTGATTGACGACTTGTACGGTCACCGACATGGCGATAAGCTCAAAGGCAAGAAGGGGAAGAAGAACAAGGACGACAAGAAGGACTGCATCATCATGTGACGCTTTCGCGGTATCGAATCCACATTGTCCATCAATACAGTTCTACGAATCTCATTGGCTCACCCCACCTACTCTCTCGGCCCGACAGGACATTACACTTTAGCTCAGTCCGGTTGTGTCAAAGTCGTTGCGCAGACAAACGTTTCTTGGCCTTCTCACGATCATCAACCCACTTTGTTGCGCTGGATCGCGTCGAGCACTGCGATGCCGAGCTGCGGTTGCATGAGCTTGAAAGCAGGCTTCCCTCCTCTTTTGACGTCCTTGCTCTACGTTGATTCCTTTTAGTCTGACCATGAAGTCAAACCTATGACTCTGCATGCTGATTCACGAGATTCCATCGCTCTGGTCAGGCTGCCTAGGCATTGCCTGTACTCCTCGCTTGAACTGCGCCTCTCAACATCCATCGGACTGGATGCTCAGCGTTTCGCCTCAGCCAACCTACGCTTCTGATAGAAGACTATTCCAGGCTTGGAAGCTCAAGAGTGCGGATCAAAGGGTCTTTATCAAGCGCCTGTCACCACCAGAGCATCTTCAGTATAAGTATCATGGAGTACTCCGCACCTCTCCTTTCGATGAGGCTCATTCGTCATCACCGCCCACCTTCAGTGATCTCTCCACGTCTTCACGCACACGACCCACATACGGCCCCTGGGACTAGAGATCACCGGACTCATCCTCCTCCTCTTCAGGTCGATCATAATCACCATTCCTGCCTTCCCGCACCATGGAAGTGCTCCTCCAACGCATCGACCCATGGGTCACCGAGGAAGACCTCTACAAAGAGATCGCCTCCGCTCTACACAGCCCACCTGTCCGCCTTTCCGGGCAAGACCTCGTCAACTTTCGTCTCATCGTACCCAAAACTACTCGTGACAAAAACAAAGGCTACGCCTATCTCACCATTGCCGAAGTCTCCACCGCCACCGCTTTTCTGGAGTATTGCTCGACCGAGCGCAAAAGAAGACCGTTGCGGATTGTACGTGATGGAAAAGCAAACACGTTGAAGTTGATTCCGAATGGGTGGGGGAGTGCCAAAGTCGTTCGTAGTCTGCTGGAGGGTGCTTATGAGAGCTGGGAGGATAGGCAGAGACGGATTGAGAAGGAGGGCTGCGCGGGTGCGGATCGTGGGTCAAAGACCAAGTAAGGGGGGATGCACTTTTGGCACGGTGAAACATCTCGACACTGAGAGATGCAGAGATACATTTTCTTTTCCGCACCTCGCTATCTAGGGTTTCCGAAAAAGACCATGCTGTACGAAGTACAATGTACAGCTTTACTTGAAGCTCTTGCGCAAACTTTTGGCGGTGAATCAGCCGCATATGGGGACAACGTTCGAGTTGTGCGAGGTTCATATCTGTGCTTAGTCTAGTCATCAAAATGTCCACCTCGAGTCTTCCAGTGTTGCAGCTTGTGGTATTTGGTTCAGCTTGAGCGTATCATGAGGCTCGCAAGCTTCTCGGACTTGGTTCATTAAAGGAAGAAACAACGTTGGAAGCAAGGACGAAGGTTGTTTAGCGACGTTAGCAATTATGTGAACGTGTGAGGTTGAGCAAGACTCACATGATTGCAGCGCGGGCAAGAATCAAAGGACAGGTGCAGCAGCGCGGAAAGGGTCTGTGCGGCTTCGAGAAGAAATGGAAAGTGCCAGAAAAGGCGCGGCGGCTTGCATGAAAGCGTTCTTCTCGACGGTCGGATGGGAGAGCTCTATATTTAGTCTTAGACCAACACTTGCACTCCGCTCTTCTTTCCAATTCATCGTCTCACCACTCACACTTACCGTGCAATATTCCCTTACACAGCATCGATACCAACGTCCTTAAATCACTCACAAGATGTCGTCCACAACCTCCGCGGCCGCCGGGCCTACACCAGGCAACCCTATCGTCTACCTCGATATCGCCTTTGCCAACAGCCCAGCATCTTCTCGTTCGGGTGCCAACCGTATCGTTCTCGAGCTGTATAAGCATCTTGTCCCCAAAACCGCGGAGAACTTCCGCGTGCTCTCGGTCGGCAACACAACCTCTTCCTCGGGTACTCCGTTGAAGTTCGAAGGATCTTCGTTCCACCGTGTCATCCCCAAGTTTATGATCCAAGGAGGTGATTTTACGCGCGGTGATGGAACGGGAGGCGAGAGTATCTATGGCGAAAAGTTTGCTGATGAGGATCTTACTGGAAAGCACGATCGACCTTTCTTGCTGAGCATGGCGAATGCTGGACCGGGGACGAATGGCAGTCAGTTTTTCATCACTACTGTGCCTACGCCTCACTTGGACGGCAAGCATGTTGTGTTTGGCCGCGTGCTTAAGGGTAAGGATGTCGTTAGAAGGATTGAGAACAGCGAGACCACGAGCAACGATCGTCCTGTCAACGAAGTCACCATTGCAAAGTGCGGCGAGCTCAGCGAGGACTCGGAGGAAGTTAAGAGCGGAAGCTACGGTATCGAAGCTGACGCCACGGGTGACAAGTACGCCGAGTTTGCCGAAGACGAGGGGGAAGAAGGAGAACTCGAAAGTAGCGTGGAAAAGGTCCAAAAGATCGTCTCTGATCTCAAAGGTATCGCTAATGGCCTTTTCACTAAAGCAGACTACCCAACCGCACTCGAAAAGTACCTGAAAGCCATTCGATACATCAACCTCCACCCGGTTCTCCCTGAAGATACACCCGCAGCGCTCACCGCTGAATGGACAACTCTCAAGACGAGCATCCAACTCAACGCCGCCCTTTGCGCACTCAAAGTTTCCCCACCAACGCCAAAAGTCACCATCACCCAGACCACTGCAGTGATAAACACCCTAGGCAAATCCGGCAAGTTTTCGGACAGCGACGAAGTAGAGGCAAAACGAAAAGCCGATCTCGCTAAAGCATACTACCGCCGAGCACTGGGTTACGTAGCCCAAAAAGACGATGAAAGGGCAGAAGCAGATTTGAAGTTGGCCGAGCAATACGCACCCACCGATGCCGGGGTCAAAAAGGAAAAGTTGGCCTTGGCCAAGAGGAGGGAGGCTAAGGTGAAGGCTCAGAGAGCGGCTTATGGCAAGATGTTTTCTTAGAGCTAGAGTGAAGAGGGTAGAATAGAAGATGTTTGATCGTGTCAAAATGGTGCATTGCGTGTGTCGTTGTGCGAGACAAAGGCTGTGATTTTTGTGTGATGTACGTTTGCAGAGATGACGATAGAAGAGGCAACGAGCGGGGGGTTGGGTTGGCTTGGCTCACTCGTGCTCCTCTTCTTGAGCTTCTTCGCCTTCATCATGAGCTTCTTCAGCAGCGGCATTAGCCCCGCCACCACCACCCCAGATAGCGTCCAGCGCCCCTCTCAGCGCTGCAAACGCTCCTGCTCCCATCCCCGCTCCTTCACCTCCCGCTTCGCCACCATCTTCTCCTCCTTCCCTTTCCTCGCCGAACCCACCAGGCATTCCGCCTTCAGCTTGTTGAGTCATATGCATGATCTGCGCCATCACGTCTTGCCGCGTCTCATCGTCCATATTCTCCATTGCAGCATCCCAGCCCTGCAACCCGCCCAACCCCTGAAGGGCTCTGCGAAATGCTGCCATCATTCCACCTTCGCCCCCTCCTCCGCCTCTGGCTCCCGCCCCACGAGTCGAAGTGGTAGAAGAGGGAAGATCAGTCATGATGGGCGCAAAGTAGGCATCGTCGTAACGCGTGACTGTTTCAATCTCCTTCTCCACCTCTGACATCGAAAGATTAGCAGAGGAAGAAGAGGTGAAAGTGGATCGCGGTGGAACGGGGTCAAACGAGTCCATTTGTTCACTGCTACCCGTGATCTGGGGTGGCAAGTAAGCGATGAGTTGCTGCCTTGTCGAATCGGGCACGTCAGAGACTAGGACGTGACGATAAATCCCCTGGCGAGTGTTGTGCGCTGCTACGGCGGCTTTCATCTTCCGCTTACTCGAAGGTTGGTCAAAGTCGGCAATGAGTTCATCGGCGAGGGACAGCGTGGTGGAGCGCAACCATTCGGCGTAACCCTCTTCTTTCCAGAGTGACTCGGAGCGGAGAACGTAGATATGCGTCAGCAGGTCCGCGAGCGTATCTTTCGACGCCGAGAATCGAGTTTCGAGCTGGAACAAGGGGTGGCCGGCCACTTTGCTAGGCAGTTCTACGCCTGCTTTGTTGCATAGCAACGGCGCTACCGCTGGGAAACGTGCGATTGCGAGACGAAGGGCAGAGTTGGAGCGCATGGCCGATTTGTCCCCTTCCTCCTTCTCGATTGCGCGGTAGGCCAGTGCACGGGAGTAGGCCAACCCAACGCACCAGTCGAGTGTGCCGGCGAAGCTCTCGTCTTCCCCTGCATTGGCTTTGTCTTTCGCATCGACAATGGTAACCGCTGGGACCGAGAGCTCGTCTACGTGCGAAACAGCGTTTTTGTTGCCCCGAGCTCGTTGTTCGTCTAGACGCTGGATGAGGTCAAGGAGCCAACGATGCTGACGTGATTTGATCGCCAAAAAGTCGATCCAGAGTAGTGCTGCGTGGTGGTCTTCACCGTCCTGTCCCAGCCCGAGCAAGAGTTTGGACCATTCGAGCGCTGTACGCCACGTTCCACGACGTCCTAGGAAGCCAATGTTGCGGTGTATAGCCAAGTAGAAAGCTCTGTTCTCGATCTTATTAAAGTTGACCAGAGGCGGGCCAGAGGTGGTGCTTGAGAGGCAAGAGGTGAAGTACGGGCTTGCACAGCGTTCCAGCGCGAACAGGGCGCGGTCGTTGAAGTCTGCTGCTTGACCGAGATCGCCTTGGTGCCGAGAGTATTCGGAGAGTTGGAGCAACGTGTCAATGTGGTAAGGGTAGATTCTCAATAACGCCATAAGCGAATTGGGGTCCATGGATCGCACAGCTTGCAAGAACTGCATTTGGACTTGTCGATAGGCCTTGCTGTGCTTCCAATGACAGATCCTTCCGTGGTTGGTCGAGTCGAGAACGTCCATGCTCATACCCGTGAAGCTTCGGTTGATGGGTGCCCAGTAGTCTTTGGGTGTGCATAGGAGGGATCGAAGTTTCAGGTTGGGATTGTTGGCTTGTGCTCTGGCTCTGGCGCCCGAGGCGTGGGAACTTGAAGTGTTTTCGGAGGCAAAAGCTTTGAGAGCGGCCGAGCCGAATTGACGGCGGAGTTCGATGGCTGGATCAAGATTACGTGGGTCGAGTGCGAGGTGTGTGCGGAAAGCAGAGACTCGATTGGCTACGTTGGTGCGTGCAGCAGCAGAGTTGGGGTTGGAGGAAGAGCTGGGATCGGAGGAGTTGAGGGAAGCCTGAGAGGCAAGGAGGGCGTCAAATTCGTCAATGGACATCTCAGAGACGTCTTTGCCTTTTGCGGAAGCTGCTGCTGCTGCTGGAGTTGAGGAGGCGGCAGGCTTCTTCTTGGAAGGCTTCTTCTTGCTCGCTGTTGGCTTCGACTCGGTGTCCTGTCCGGCATCAACTTCCTCAGCAACATCCGTGGTAGAAGCGGTGGTAGCAGCAGCTTTCTTCTTCTTCTTTTTGTTCTTCTTCTTGCTGCTCTTTGCTGCTTGCTGTGTTGAGATATCTTGATCGTGATCCGATTCGGCCTCTTGATCATTATCCTCTTCTTCCTCATCTCCTTTACCAAGCGCAGCGAAAAGCGAGGTAGTAGTAGGCTTTTGTTTCACAGCTACAGGTGCAGCTTCCTCGTCCTCTTCATCCTCATCATCACTTGTGTCGTGATCCGAGGCGTCGTCGAGTGCTGCCAAGGGAGACTTGGCCGCTGTACTCGAAGAAGAGGCTCCTGGCAAAGGCACTTCTGCGAGTTGGTTCAATTCTTGCTGTTCGCGCAATTGACGCTTGTTGAGTCGTTTTGCGCTCATCTTCAACTTGATCAGAGTGAAGCCGATGAGAGTGTGTGAAGATGATGTTCGATGGGCAGCAGGAGAAGAAACGTCATGTATGTGGAGCAAGCGTGCTGAGTGTGGAATCGACCTGTCTCCGAGTTCCGAGATTGTGCCCGCAGCTTTGCATATTACCTCAGGTCGAGCTGCCGCCGCCCGAAGTCGGAAGAAAGCTTAAAGAGGAGAGACATAAAAAAGAAGGCGCCTTCGCCTCCACAGCTTCCTGTTCTCACGCTATTCGGATCTTCACCGAAAGACATCACCACCCCCTCATCCGACGGAGTGATCACATTGATAGCAAAGATGGTCATCGCAGCAACATCGACTATGCGCACCGCTTCGGCGATAGCGCGATCGCAGCCACTATGGAGTAGCGGCACACGAAGCTTCTCTCAACTCTCACGCTCATCGGCAATCATCCGACCTTCTGCCCTCACTGCTCCCGCTCGTATTGCTTCTCAGCGCGGCTACGCATCCGCACGCGAAGAATCAGCAAAGGACAAGTTCGCTGTTGGACCGTTCAACCTCAAAGCTGGTCTCCTCTTCCTCGTCACCGGTGCCGGTTTGCTCTATTACTTCCGCAGCGAAAAGCAAAAAGTGGAAGAACGTAAGAAAGCCGAAACCGCCCACGCCAAAGTAGGCCGTCCTCGTATCGGAGGTCCCTTCAACCTCGTCACCTCAACTTCGCATCCTTTCACCCACGAAGACTTACTTGGAAGCTTCTCGTTGGTATATTTCGGATTCACCAACTGTCCCGATATCTGCCCGGAAGAACTCGATAAGATGGGCGAAGTAGTGGATAGGATCGACGCAAAGTATGGAAAGAAGGTCATCAACCCAGTTTTCATCTCGTGTGATCCAGCAAGAGATACGGTACCTCAGCTGGCGAGGTACGTTGAGGACTTCCATCCAAGGATGGTCGGTTTGACGGGTACTTTCGAAAAGGTCAAGGAGGCATGCAAGGCATATAGAGTGTACTTCAGTACTCCCCCCGGTGCGGATCCTATGGGAGATTACTTGGTCGATCACAGCATCTTCTTCTACTTGATGGATCCAGAGGGCAAATTCGTCGATGCTTTCGGTCGCAGTGTTGGACCAAAGGAGACGGGTGACAAGGTGGATGCCTATGTTAAGCAGTGGATCGATGCTGGGTTGGAGATGGAGGAGGCTGATGCCAAGGAGAGGATTCAGAAGGATGGACGAGAGAAGCTGGCGCTCTGATCAGTAGCCAGTCTTCCCAGTCATTCACATTGTGTCCGCTTGTAACAGGGACGATTCTTGTATTCTAGCCTCAGCACTTGTAACCCCACTCATATTAACTTTGATACAGCTTAGCTCAATTCCTGAGCGAAATTGTTCAGCTCAGGTCACTGATGCACACTCTCGCTACTCAAACGAACTGTGATGACCATGGTGGTACGATATCGCTCTTTGGTACTTTCGCGGAAACTCAACGACGAGGCGTGCGACGAGTGCTCCTGGCATCCGAACTAGCTGAGCTCCTCGTCGTCGCCCTCGCTGCCGCTGCTGTTCTCGGAGTCGGCGTTTGTTGCTGCTGCTTATCGCTGCTTCCCCTCCTACTCGATCCTCCCACTGGCGTAGCAGATGTCCTGCTCGACCTTGTCTGCTTCGCTGGAGTAGCCGGTGCAGGATCTTTCGCAGCACTCGATCGCGACACCACTGATGCCCGAGTTGAGCGCGAGCCACCACCACCAGCACCGCCTTTGCCAGCGGCACCTCTTCGGCTATCCCGCGCACTGCCTTTGCCGGACGATGCTTTGCCACGTCGAGTGGGTGTGGTAGACTCACTTTCGCTTCCATCCTCGCTTTCGTCTTCGTCTGAGCCGCCTTCGTCGTTAGAAACCTCTTCCGAGCCTGCTTCTTCATCTTCACCTCCTTCTTCGCCTTCGTCGGACCCTTCCTGTGGGTCTTCCTCGTCTTCGCCGCGTTCCGAGCCAGATTCGCCCGCGTCACCTTCACCAGCCGCATCGCTCTGTTCCTCCTTTGCATCCGCCATCTCTTCGTCTTCTGGTTCCTCCGCCGGTTCAACATCGTCCGACCTGGAGGCTCGGCGACTGCTGCGTCGACGAACAGAGGGGCGCGAGTCAGCATCTTCTTCGTCGCTCGAAGGTGCACCTCGTTTCTTGGACGATGTCTTTCGAGCAGATGCCGCTTGTGAAGGTCGACCAGATCGACGACGCGAAGCGGCTGTACCTTCAGCTTCGCTCTCTGTCGCTTCCTGCTCCTCCTCATCTTCTTCTCCACCGTCTTCGCTTGCTTCGCCCTTGTTGTCTTCGCCAGCAGTCTCGTCTTCGGTGGCTTCGGCTTCGTCGTTGCCCGCGCGCCGGCTTCGGCGAGTGGACCTGGTGGGAGTGACATTGCCAGAGGTGCTCTTGCGGCCACCTGCGGGTGTGGATCGAGACGGTCGACTGATGGGTGTGGGTGCTTTGCGGCTGCCTCTGCGTGTCTTCACGTGATCCGCCTCTTCAGTGTCGTCGTCTGATCCGGCCTCTTCCTCACTTTCATCTTCGGCTTTGACCTTCTGGTCCTCCTGATCGTCGCTTTGGACCTCAATAGTCTCACGTGCCCCGCCGCGTTTGATCTTCTTCTTTGACTCGCTAGCATCCTGACCGCGGCGATTTGGACGTCGCTTTGGTGTAGAGTCTTTCGACTTGTCAGCATCTGAGTCAGGGTCCGACAGGTCTTCTTCCTCTTCTTCTGCTTTGTCTGACTTGGTCCCATCATCGTCCTCTTTTTCTTCGGAATCGGACACGATGACAGGAGAAGCTGAACGTTTGATCTTCTTCTCCGAGGTTGCCGTTTCAGGCGCAGCAGATGCCTGTCTACTCTTGGCAGAGCCCTTCTCTTCCTCCTCGTTTGTGGCTAGTCGACGTTTGGCAATGATGGGCTCATAGTCTTCCCAGGGCCACAAGTAAAAGTCGCGCTTTGACATACCATCACCGGTGCCACGGATGTCATCGCCGTAGATCCAGTTCTGCGACTGCTGATTTGATGTTGACCTGCGTTGTCGGTCAGAGTGAAAGTCGGGAGCTCCTGGATGTTCAAAGACGTATCTCGAGAGTGCTTCTGTTGAGAGAGAGCGCGAAGCTGGCTGTGTTGAATTACTGCGTTTGCGTTTTGCAGCAGGTGAAGAGCGTGGGGTACTATCCGAGCTACTCGAGTCGCCAGAAGCGTCTGTGCTTGTCCCTGCTTGGCTGGACGTATCAAAGATAGCGCCTTCCTCCATCTCATCCAGCGCTTCTAAGTCGAAAAGCTTGTGCAGCTCGTTCCACGCCATTTCGGGACTGACTTTGCGATCCAATCCGAGAGCCGCAATGGCTAACCGTGTCTCTTCGGTCTCTTGTTGGCGTTCTCGCTCCTCCTCCTCGTCTGCATCCTCATCGGTGCGGTCTCCATCTTCCTCTGCTGGATTCGAGCTGGCTACGCTTGCAGAACGAGAACGAGATCCTTTGCGTGCTGCTGACACGACACTTCGTCGGCTGCGTAACGGCGCTGTACCACCCACGCTAGGTGTTGGCGGTTTTGCCTTCTTATCGGTCGCAATGCTGGGTGGTGCTGCGCTGCTGAGCTTTTCGAGTCGGGCAGATAGTCTTTGGAATCGAGTGTCGAGAGCCTTTTGGGTGTCCATGACAACAGCAAGCATCTTGAAGTGCTTGTGTGGGCCGATTGGTCGACGAAGCGAGATGGAGCGGAGAAAAGCGATCTGCACATCATCATCGGCAGGCAACGATGGCCCAGCGTGGGCGGATGTGGATGCTCCTGCTGTATCTACTGCCATTGTGTTCGTGTCGGAAAGCGATCAGATACGTGGCTGGAGATGCTGTGGGAAGTGCGAACGCTGAGTTGCAAGTCGGATGCGATGCGAATGGTCGGATGATGGTGCAGAGTCGCTATGCTGAGCTGCAGAGGGTATCTAGCGACAACAGCCGAAACAGTCGGGATATGTCGATGATTACGTGGACGGTCGATACGAAAGGAGTGTAAGAGGGCGATGGATGTGATACAACAGGAGGAGATGATCCTTTGAGAATGTGAGTTGGATCGAGCGAGAGCTTTATCTGAGCATCCTTGAGTCGTGTCTTCTTCCGTTAATGCATCGGCAAATGAGTCGGGTCATTGTACGGATCGGGCACCCTATTTTGCCGATCTCCGTTTGCTACAAGTCATCCTCGTCTTTGCTCATTCTGATTCACACTGTTCATGTTGGCACACGCAGGCGGCCGCGCTGTTGCAAAGCCAGAGGCAAGCCGAAGCAAAGGTGTAGTACTTAAAATCGGTCTGTATAGGACTACAACTTGGCCTTCTCAGTAAACTGCACAGCTTCGCCGCGAATCAATCTGCCAATACCATCATGATATCCTTTCACAACACCATTCTCATCCCTAGCCCCTCTCTCTCCACTATGGTTCAGAGGCTCGCGCTTCATCCACTCGACCATCCTCTCGTATGCCCTTCCATCGCTGCTACCCAGGGGAGAGCACAGATACCAATCGTCCATGTCAAAGCTCTCGACCAGCCCAATGGCATCTCGCCTGATCGGACCCGAGAGAAGGCTTGCCGACACTTGGCGGAGTTTATCGAGTTGTTGAGATGTGAGAAGCTGCAGCTCGAGGTAGTCGCTGAGTGCCTCCGAGGATAGAACGCAGTTTTGGACGAGGTAGAATCGGAGGAGCGCCTCGAGAGCGGCGATGTGCGAGGCCTCGATCGCCACACCAAACCTTTTCTGAGCGTCAGAAGGAGAGGACTTCTTCAGCTGTTCAACAAGCTGATAGAATGCGTAGCTGAGAAGGTACGCGCCATGTGCGGTCGATGCACGTACGGCGAGACTCGTATCGAGGTGCTTGAATACTCCGTCAGCAGCTTTGCTGCCACTGCTGGAACGGTGCTTGTCGAGCTTGTCAACAAGTAGTGCTGCTCTGGAGCCGAGCAAGTTGAGCAGCGCCGTCGGTTGATCCAGTTGACTCACGCTGACCGACTGAGCGCGTTGAGCAATCTCACCAGCTGCGTTCGACGACTTGGCAATGAGCTCAAGATAGGCAAGCTCCGGTCGTGCTGCTTTTCCACGCTTACGAGTCTCGTTGAGTTGCTTGATGAGGAAGTTAGCCGAAGGACCGGCCAATAACATAGAGTTCTCACCTTCGTAGATCAAGCCTGCGTTGGGCTGATTGCGCTCAAAGTCGAAGCCGGAAGCTTGACTGAAGCCGTGCCCACCCATGCTTCGACGACAGCGTTCGATGCCCGCCAGAGACTCGTTGGTGCAGATGGCCTTGAGCACACTCGAGTAGCCGTGAACGATCGGTAGCAGATCGCTGTTGCCTTTGCTCTCGATTTCAGCAATCATTTCGTTGTACATGCCCCTCAAATGCTGACTGACAAAGGTGATGGCATATGCGCTGGCGAGCGCAGTGAGTACACGCGTTTGGACAGAGGCATAGTCGAGAATCTTGGGTTCGAGTTGGTCCGGCTTTGTAGCAGAAGTTCCCTGTCGTCGAACGACAGCGTATCGGATAGCAATGGTGGCGGCTCGAGCAAGGTGATGTGCTGCGATCTCGCAGAGGCCGACACGGACGAGCGTCATGGTACCACGCGTCATTACCTGTGCTGCAGCATTGCGCTTCTCGTACACGCCTTCTTTAGAGACTGTCTGAAAGCGCTGCAGGAGCTGGTTGCGTGGAATGCGGACTTGGTCGAAGCAGGTGTATCCGTTGTCCATCGCAGGAGCGCCGAGCTTGCTTCCTTGCTCCAGAATGCGACGACCGGGAAGCAAAGTGTGATCCTTGAGCGAGCGCAAATGAACGAGGAAAGGATGCATTCCGTACGACTTGTTCTTGATGATCAGGTTGGCCATGACTACACCATAGGTTGCGGTGAGACCACTTCCTCCGATCCAGATCTTGCCTGCGGAAAGTTCTGGTGTATTAATCACCCATTCGTCCGTGTTCAAGTCCAAGGTAGCCGTGGTCCGAAGCGCCGAAAGGTTGGATCCGTGGGCCAACTCGGTTTGCATGTAGCATCCTAGCCATCGACCGGATCGAACAAAGGGACCCCACTCAGCCCACTGTTCTGCGCTTGCCTGGCGCATCAGTGTAGGTTGAGCCATGCTCTCTGCTACCTGGATTGGAAGATACTCATCCGTGTAGAGACGCATCAGATCTGCATCCTTCTTCTCCAGGCCGTGACGATTGCGGATCTCGAAGTAGCGCAGCGCAATCTGCTGACCTTTGAGGAAGCGTTCATTTCGGGACTGGAACACGCGGTCTTCTTTATCGAAAGTATGGTCGGGATCGTCTTTGAGCAAAGAGAGCAGCCACCGTGCGTTGTCTCGCTCAGCGCGTGAGCCAGGAAGGATGCACGACATGGCATCCACGCTGAAAGAGCATGCTGCTCGTTCTTCCTGGATGTCTCGCGGCTGTAAAGTCTCTGGTGCTGGACGTACTGATGCCATGATTGCGGGTAAGAGCCGATGATGGTGTTTGGGATGTGAGAGTACCTGCAGAAACGTTCAAGCAAAAAGCTGCTTTGTCGTCCTTGTACGCCCTTCACCAACTAGCTGAGCCATAGAATGCGGGGTCAAGCAAATTTGTGCGCTAAGCAAGTGCGGGGTCGTACAGATGCCGAGCTAAACCGGCCTTTTCTCCGCCACGCGGTCGGAAAGCCTCTTAGCCGGTGCGCCGAAAAACGCCGAAACTCATCTGTCCTTCCCCTGTTGATATCAGGCTTCGGCCTGCTACTGTCGTCCCAAGCTTGCCTCTGGCTTCTGTGTGACAACAGCGAGGGACATGTTGGTGCTAAGAAAGGTGTTGGCTGCCATTTCTTTGTCTCAATTTTGCAAGCCTTTTTAGTTCCTCTTTTTCCTTAGATTTTTTAAGCCGTAATATTTTTTAGCCGTAATAAAAGGCGTCCGCTTATCTCCAGGGACAGGCTGAGTTGTCCCAGTGATGCGTCTTCTGGTCATGTTGACATCAAAAGTCACAGACAGCTACCTATCCTACCACCACCTTCCGCAATACATGCCAATCTCTTCTTCCTACATTCCTACGAGAAGATGACATACTGGAACAACAAAGTCAAGATCGTCGTTCTGGACAACGAACCTGGCAATCATACAGCTGTCAAAAACCGCTTCCCTCCTTCTTCAGACGAGACCCAATCGCTCACCACTATTCTTGAACGTCTTCGTACCGGTCGAGTGGAATATGAGTCCATCGTCATTACTGTTAATGGCGTGAGGAGAGAGGATGTACCTATCCTCTTCACGGGTGGAAGTGATGTTGTCAGTGAGAGATAGAGTGGCTTTACAACACTGACAAACTTTGCTCTCCCTCGATCCAAGCACGCACTCACAAGCATATCGAAAACTCGAAGCGACACACAAGCTAGCGTTTCTTCCGGACCACAGCTAGCACTGACTCATTGTCTCTTCTTCTATCCGAACTGGCCCACTTCTTCTTTCTTCCTTCGCAGAGTTGCCCAGCCTTTTGAATTGCTACTGACCACGATTCATCCCCTGTCGGTTGCGTGAGTGACTCCATGTCCGTGAATTGACTGACATACGCAGCCTTTCTTGATCCAGTCACAGATGAATCGTGCTGCCAGTGCTCACTTGTCTGTCGCACCTCACACCCTTTGCCTGCCAGGCAGAATCGAGAACTCAGCCTGGACCCTGAATTGCCATGCATGAGAAATAAAGCTTCGCTTCTGGGTCGGACCACGTTCTTCCGCGGCGTTGTCAATCCTTCGAGTCATGTTCGAAACCATTACACTCCTTCCATTCGACGTTTCACTGCGCAGCGACGACGAGCAGCATATAAGAAGTTCCGTCATCTGTGCTCGATATCTGTGTGACCCAAGCACAAATCAAGATGAGCATCACACGAGCTGAACAGCTCTTCAACCTGCGCGCGGTCGAAGTGGCCGCCTACCACATTCAACCGGAATCGGCCAAGGGTCAGCAAGAAAGCGTTCAAGCTGTACAGACTTCGCATCGACTCGATGTGATGTATGCTTGGTTGACGGGAAAGGATCCTGACCCGAATGGAGCATTGCCATCAGGTTCGAGCGCAAACGAGCTGGAAGTGGAGTGGGACCTTCTCAAAAGGTTGATAATGGACTTGGGCTGCGGTCAGGGGGACCAGACGGGTGCCCTTGCCGCCGTCCTTGCCGCACATCAAGACAAGCAGCTGGGAAAAGTGACCGGTGTCGACCCAGCCCCAGAAGACTATGGATCGCCGTACACGATCAAGCAAGCGCAAGACCATCTTACGCAGCAACGCGGGCTGGCCAATCATCTTTCGTTCATCTTGGGCAAGACAGGCCCAGACGTCCTCAAGGGTCAATACTTTGATACTGTGGTCATGTCTCATAGCTTATGGTACCTCTCTTCGGCGATGGACGTCATTGTGACTCTCAAGCAGATTCGAGAAGCAGGTGTGAAACGTCTCTTACTGGCCGAGTGGGCTTTGACAGCCTCTCATCCTGACTCATTACCGCACTTGCTCGCAGTGCTGATTCAGGGTCAGAGTCCCTTGAAAGGCGGCAATGTGCAAACTCCGCAGAGCCCTGAACAGATCAAAGCCTGCGCTCGAAGAGCGGGATGGAAGGTCAAGCGCGAACTGACGTTTGCTCCCGCCGAGAAACTGCAAGATGGTGGATGGGAAGTATACATGGCCCGAGAGGCAATTAAACAAGTAGAAAGCCTGACAGGCGGAGACACCGGAAAGCCAGGCTCAGCGAAGCGAAGGCAGATACAGTCGGTGTTGGCGACAAAGTACGCTCTCGAAGAGGCGGCGCAGAGGTGCGGCAGCAAGACAAGATCGATGGATGTGTGGACGGCGGTGCTTACTCTTGCTTGAACACTCTGATAAGCTCCTTGTCCTGTAACTGACCAGCCTTCAAAAAATCGCCTTCAACTACCAAACAACTAGACAATTCGTCTGCGTACACACTCAGCCAGTTCGGAACAGCCAATCGGGATCGTTCAATGCTTTGCGAGCCCCACAAGGTTGTCAATTTCAAAGCTTACATTTACAACGCCGTGCAGTAAGCGCCGCGTCGGACGGGATCGGACTCGCACATCAACGCCTGTTCCATCTAGCTAGCCCGGTTTACCGCCTGCTGAGCCAGCTCTTGAGCCTCCTGATTCGAGATTAAAGTATCTAACGAACTAAGCAGATTGTCCAACTTGCCCTCTAATCCACCAACCACTTCTTCTGTCTGTTCTAGGTTCGCCAAGAGGCTCAAGATCTCGTTTCGCTCTGCTTGAGCTGCTGCTGGATCCGCACCGTTGCTCAACGTGGGTATCTGCAACGAGTTTAGCGATGCAAGAATTTCGTTGAGCTGCGCGGCTTCGTCTTTGCCTGCTACTTGTTCATCTTCCCCCTCCTCCTCCTCCTCGTTAATTTCTTCGGATGTCGCACCATTCGCCGCGTGCGATTGTGACGCGAGATTCGAGGCTTGACGAGGCTGCGACTGCTGCGACATAACGCCGTTCAGGAAGTCAAGGTCGGACTGCTGCGACCCCAGTAGCTTTTCTTGTTGTGTTGACTCTTGTGTCGGTGTCTTGGTATCCGATGTGTCCGTCTCTGCTTGCAACCGTGCCAATTGAGGATGTGGCAGCGGTAGTGATGGTGCTTGCGGTGATGGCTCGGGCAGACCATCGCCGTTGAGAACCGGTGGATTGAGAGATGCAGCTTGAATCTGGGCCCAATCGAAGGGCTCGTCAGATGAAGATGCAGGTGAAACGGAGCGACCCAAGCCTGAAGGCACTGTCGGTGTGGAGTTGCCCGGTACTGCCGATGCTGCTTTCTGACCAGTGAAGGATGCAGCCATGGCGGCTGCTGCTGCACGCGGATTGGCAGCGTACGAGGACGGATCTTGTGATACGTGCTTGATCCAAGCTCCGATGGCTCCCAGGTATCCTTCGTGACGCAAAAAGAAAGCGCGCTTGGTGCCTTTACTCCAGAAGCGAATTGCATACGACAGAGTGCTGATGGTGGCTTGGTGTCCGCGAATGAAGCATCCACCAAAGTAGATGCGATCTAGGTTGTACTTTTCAGCGTTCATGTATGCGATCTGACCGATATTGTTCGAAATGGCGTAGAGCAACGATTTGCAGATGTCTTCGGATCGGAACTTCTCCCGACGCTCCTTTGCATTTCGTGGTGCTTTGCCGTTCGGATCTTTGCGGAAGACTTTGCCAAAGGATGATGCGATAGTAGAGCTTTTGAGACCGAGGTGATTGAGTCCGACGGAACCGTAAATGTCACCAACGAGCATATCGACATTTGCGTTGTCACCCTGCTCCGAGAGCTCGAGCATCTCGTCGAAGCTGTCTGCGTCTGTCAATAAGGACAGCAAGCCCCAGAGTGTACCTCCACCAAGCGATGTGCCCGATACTCGCTCGAACTTGCCGAAATCGTCAACTTTGATGATTGATACGCCTGAACCGATATTGACGAGCAGACAAGGCAGCTTGGGCGAAGGATGCGAGTCGAAGACGGGTGCATAGAGCGGTGGATTTGGTGATGGTCGAGGCAGTGGGTGTTGCAAGGGTACAGAAGATCGGAGGGCCTGCGCATCCGCCCTGGCTTCTGGATTCAATGGCAGTGGGGAATGTAATGCTGCAACCAACTCATCCGAGTACCAAAAGACTTCGTCTGGAATGAGAGTGATAAAGTTGAGACCAGTGATCAAACAACCCATCTCGTCTTCTTTATGTACTTCGATGCCCAGCTCCTGCTCGAAGAGATCGTACATGAGATGAGCACCACCACCGGTTGCCATGAGCTGAACGCCCTTGCGCATGTCTTCTATGGAGACGCCATTCGCGGATGCAGAGCGTTCGATGAGTTCGCGCAAAAAGTCGATGCAGTCTTCGATGTTGTTGGTTTCGAACTTAATAAAGTTGAGCCTTCCGCCTGGCAACGCCGCTGGTAAGGATCGTCTTTTGAGTAGTGTCGAGTGGATAGCCGAGGCAGACGCCAGTTGCGGCGAGCCAAGGATGGCTGTTGGAGTCAATGTACCGGAAGCGATGGGATGATCGATGGGAGGTGTGCGAAAGCCGCTAGCTGCACCATTGGAAGATGTTGGACGAGAGCGAAAGTTGGGATTGCTCGACTTTGGCGTGAGTGTGCTCGGTGCGGAGCTAGAAGCCGATGTGTGTGGCAGAGGCGCTGCGAAGGTGCCCGGAGAGGACGATGTTGGAGAGGATGGCACCGACATGGTTGACTGCGAGCGGGTGAAGTAGACAACTTTTGCTAGTGATCCACCAACATCGACTGCGATATGTGATACAGCTTCGATGTGGTTGGGGAGGTAGATGTCTCGACTATCTCTTTGATCCGGACTGGAAGCGCCATCCTCCATGATCTTGGCTCCTCTCGTATCGACGAAGATCTCGACGGGAGGAGCGGGAAAAGCCTGGTTGGTGTTCATGACGATGTTCGCGGGACAAGTCTTTGCTTTCAGTGAAAAATGATTGTGTGTCCCTATCGGTGGTCGGCTTTGCACCCTCCGAGTAGCACACTGTGAGGTATGAAGAAGGCAAGTGTAGATGGTCCGTTCGTTCCGAGTCCGATCAGAAAGATGGCAGCAGCGAATGCGAACAGCGCGAGTCACACCGTCTCGAGGGAACTTCGTAGCTGCTGATGCGGCCAAGTGTGGGTGCCGGATTGCTTGACTTTGGCGCAAGATTGAGCGTCGTGCCTACTGCGATGGTGATGGCCGAGGAGAAGGATAGGCTCCTGTTGAGTGAGCAACGTGCAACGATTGATGGTTGAAGGCAGAAAGGAAGGAAACAATACGACCAAAAGGGTCCGTTCACACTCACACTGTTGAGTGCCAAACGCTTGCGGCTACATCTTCGGCAGTTGAACGGTCCAAAAAAGGCCGAAAAACGCCCAATCAAACACTTCGCATTTTGACTTTTTGCAGAAATAGCGAATACCGAATTTGAGAATCGGGCCTTCCGGTTGACTCGAGAACTGCGGTTTTGTGCCGCAATCTTGTTGGCATCGGCTACTTCTCTCGACTCTTTTCTGAAGAAAATGAGGGAAATGACATACACTCGACGCCTCTTTTCTTCCATTTTACCCAAAAATTGGAGCAGCAGCAGCAGCTTCAGCAGCCAAGCAAGCCTTGACGCCATGTTTCGCCTGCAAAAGGCTGCAGATTCACCCACCTGTCATTTTGCAGCAGCCGTCAATTCCATCAGAAAGCAGATCTTTGTCGGCCTTCTTTGATAGCCGGACATATCCACTCTTCATACAGACACACACTGCAATGAGCCAAAAGACTGGATTGCACTAACATAGCGTGGCACACTAAACGAGTCGAAACAAAAGAAGGTGCATCAGAGGAGATCGTCGTGGCAAAGAAGCCTCAAGCTGATGCCGAGGGCTCCGTCTTGGCTTGAGCAAAGTCCAGGTCGGACTCTACGACAGCAAATTTGGACTTGCTACGAAGCAGAGGTCCATAGTGATAAAGCAGGATAAGTGCAGGTACACAAAGGCATGTAAGACCTGCAAGCAAAGACACGCCACCTGCGATACCAAGTTTCTCGAACATGGGCCTTCCTGCCATGATGAAACCTGCTGCTAGTGACGAGCGGCAAAAGTCGTTGGCGGCGAGCAACGATGCCGAGTACTTAGGGTATGTTAAAGGGACGTACAGCAGCATGCATTGAAGCACAATGTACAAGCCTAAGCTGTAGATCCCCACGCCGATAAGGCCGGCGATCCAGTGGATAGAAGCGCGCGATGTCCAGGCAAAAATGAAGAGGCCGATGGGCATCAAGAAGCTACCTGCGATTGCTGGGTCGAGTCTTGAATCAATTGATGGCAGTTTGCCTGTTGCACGAATTTTGGGCTCGACGATCTTGTACACGTACAACATGTAACAAGTTGCGCCCATGATCGTAGTGAAGACCGAGCAAGCGAAGGTGAGACCTGTCTGAGCGTAGCTGAATCGATAAATGACCGGATATACCAGTGGGAAGCTCTCGAAGAAGCTGTAGTAGATAGCGTAGATCAAAGACACGTATATGTTGACGAAGCCAGTTCCAGGGTCCAAGATGGAGATTTGAACAGGTCGAAGGATCGTGTCCACCAGCAATGTCTTTGGAGAAAGTTTCTCTTGCTCCAGGTCTGCTTCGCTGCGCAGCGATTCGCATCCCGTCGCGGCGCGAAGTCGCTTCGCTCGTCTGTAAAGGATGTTGGGTGTACTTGTCTCGGGCAAGCAGAAGAACATGATGAGTAGTACTGGTCCGGCAAGCCAAACTTGAATCCAGAGCGGCCATCGCCACCCTTTCGCTGCCGCAGTGAAGCCTCCCATTACAGGTCCAAGAGCCGGACCCAAACCGGCTACCGCAACCCAGAGCGCGATTCCGTAAGGAAGCTTCACGGCGCCGAACATATCTTGAAGTGACGCACCACCCGTTGCAAGTGCCGGTGAGCCCATGAAGCCTGCCAGGAATCGCAACGCGAGGAGCGTGTCAAAGTTCTGGGCAACGGCCGTACCGACGGTGAAGGCAATGTACAAGAGTAATGTGACGATGTAGATCCAGTTCCTGCCCAAGCTTGGGGTCTCGGAGAGTGGCGAGAAGATCATGGCGCCTAGACCATCTGCAGACGTCTCGAGAAAGTAGAAAGTAGGTCAAGGGTGATCAAGTCAGTATCCTAGCGTTGCAAGACATGTGCCCGGTCGAGCCAATCTGTGACATGCCGTACTTACATCCGAAAACGAACAGCGCCAACCCCAAGCTCGCGGCGGCGTAAGAAACGTCAAACTGCATCATCACGCCAGGAGTTGATGGCGTGTAGATGGCCGAGCCCAAGTAGACGGTGAAAGTATACACGCAAATTAGAATGCAGTTGAACGTCTTCTCTGCCGTAGACCAATTCTTCGGATTGTCGGTATCCTTGTCACTGTACCAAGTCACCAGCCCGTCACCTTCCTTCTCGCTCTCGCTTGGTTCTTCATGCTTGCGAGTCTTCGACGTCTTGGAATCGGCTGACGACGATACGCCGGACAGCCTCGCCCAACGCGTTGCGCAAACGAGCCATTCCGGCATCTCTGCATTCTCGTGTTCAACAGAGATTTCGTTGGAGCTTCGCTCAAGCGTGATGACCGGTAGCGGAGTGTCCGGAGTCAAAGCGTTCGTTGCTTGCGAGCTGCGGACTTCAGGATAGGCAAATAGCTTGCCACCGCTGAGGACTCGGGCAAGCTGGCCGAAGGCCGTGTCACCGATGTGCATGATGAGGCTTGTCGATCGAGAAGAATGTATGTTTGTGGGTGGAAGCTAGGCCTAGGTGTAGAGGCTCCAGGGAACGCTTAACGGTCGAGGACACAGAATGCGGGGCTGCAAGCAGATGATGTCGCTTTTGGCAATGGAGGATTAAATAGCCTTGAGCTTCAAGGGAACCAACGAGGGACTGTCTTCGAACAAGGGGGCCCCGGTGCAGGTGCACAGAGAAAGGGTCCTGACCAGGGTCCGTCGTTCACCTACTTGACTACACAGCAAGACTCGTGACACGATTTGACTTTGCTTGCAACGCATTGACTCTCAACGAGCCATTACATCGACAGGTGCGTCCGACAAATCATGCATTGCCGTCTGACCAACGCCAAAGGGTCACACACAGCCGCTGTTCAACCGCAAAGACAATCGAAGCCGGTTCGACAGTTTTGGCAGGCGCCTGATTGTCTCAAAAGTGACAGGGCAGGCCTTGGCACCTTTGTTCATTAGCTCGGAAGCGATGTCGGAGCAGGAATCGACCTTCGAACTTTCCAAACATGTGCCGCGGATAAGCACGAAACAAACTTATCCCATGCAATTGACCACCCTTACACTCACGCTTTTGCTTTCACGAACACACCGTCATCTAAAGCCTTTTCACAGTCGGATACAAGCGAGACATGGTCCCTAGCTATCACTCATGTGTCTCAGCACAAATCATGGTTCAACGTCGAAGCGATCAAGCGATCGAGCGAACCGGATTCTGGGACACTTCGGACTCCCAAACATGCATGAAAGTTGGCACAAAAATTTCCACGCGCCTCCCCGACGGGCTATTAACCTATGCGATTGTTCGATGCGTGCCTGCAGCAGCGTCGACCAGCCTTCTATGCTTTTCGCGAAGGATGACCAGGCTGGGAGTGGTGAGGCATTGTCCTATCGATGTGTGTCACCAGCCCCCATCTTGCACAGAGCAAGCCGGAAAAGCTTTTAGTCCGTCATGTCACAGCAAGTCTTTGGGGCGTTTTGCCGACGATTTCGCCTGCGCTCTCGCCACGTGTTGCTTGTCAGACCCTGCTAAATGAGTGAGGTTTCGGGCGCTCGTCGTTAGGGTTAGCTGAGGCCCGGCTTTTGAAATTTTGAGGCCTCGCTTACCTCGTTTGGTTTTCCCGAACTCACTCGCTCGTCGTTGGGCTCGTCGTTGGGGCAACTAGAGGGGGGCTTTCGGGTTGTCAAGATAAATGTGATGTCCACTGTTGGGAACGATGAAGCAGTTTGTCTTGACGTTCCCTTGCTTGCGCAGTCGCTTGATGGATTGCACCAACATAGCGTAGCACACTGAACGAGTCGAAACAAACGAGGGTGTATCAGAGGAGCCCGTCAAGGCAAACACAAGCTTCAAGCTGATGCCGAGGGCTCCGTCTTGGCTTGAGCAAAGTCCAAGTCGGACTCTTCAACAGCAAACTTGGACTTGCTACGAAGCAATGGTCCATAGCGATAGAGGAGCAATAAAGCTGGAATGCAGACACACGTCAGGCCTGCAAGTAGCGACACGCCTCCTCCTATGCCAAGCTGGACAAACATAGGACGTCCTGACATCACAAACCCTGCCGCAAGCGAAGAGCGGCAAAAATCGTTCGCTGCCAACAGCGACGCAGAGTACTTGGGATACGTGAGTGGCACGTACAACAGCACGCATTGCAGCACGATATAAAAACCTAAGCTGTAGATGCCTACACCGATCAAACCCACGATCCAATGGATCGACTCGCGCGATGTCCAGCCGAACAGGAAGAGTCCAATCGGCATGAGGATGCTTGCTGGAATTGCTGGAATCAATCTTGAGTCGATCGATGGCATTCGGCCTGTTTCGCGGATCTTGGGCTCCACGTAATGGTACACGTAGTACATGTAGCCTGCCGCTCCTAGCCCCGTGGTGACTACAACACTGACAAAGGTCAGACCTGTGAGACCAAGGCTGAATCCGTACGTTACTGGATAGATGAGTGCGAAGCTCTCGAAGAAGCTGTAGTAGATCGCATAGATCAACGACACGTATAGGTTGACAAATCCGGTGCCTGGGTCCAGGATCGAAATCTGAATGGGTCGAATCAGCGCCTCCACCACGACTGCTTTGACCGACATCTTATCCTGTTCCAGTTCCGCTTGATAGCGGAGCGATTCGAAAGACTTGCTGGCTGCGCGTATACGTTGAGCGCGACGACGCAAAATGTTTGGAGCGCTCGTTTCAGGTAGGCAGAAGAACATAATGACCAGAACGGGTGCGCAGAGCCACACTTCGATCCACAGTGGCCACCGCCACGACTTGGCAGCAGCCGCAAAACCGCCCATGACCGGTCCAAGAGCTGGTCCCATACTTGCTGCTGCCACCCACAACGCTATACCATAGGGGAGCTTGCCAAAGTCGAATATATCCTGCAACGTCGCACCTCCTGTAGCCAGCGCAGGTGAGCCGACAAACCCTGCTAAAAATCGCAGTGTGATGAGCGCGCCATAGTTGGGAGCCACTGCGCTACCAATCGAAAAAGCGATGTACAAGACAAACGTGATCATGTAAATCCAGTTCCTACCTACGCTTGGAATTTCCGAGAGTGGCGAGAAGATCATCGCTCCCGAGCCATCTACCAGCCATAACAAAAGGAGAGACGAGGTCAGTGATGTTGCGCAGATACGACGTTTCGTGTATGTCTTCGAACGTTACTTACAGCCAAACACAAACAGCGCAAGACCCAGGTTGGCGGCAGCATAAGAGACGTTGAATTGCCTCATCACACCTTCTACTGATGGCGTGTAGATGGCTGAGCCAAGGTACACTGCAAAGGTGTAAAGGCAGATTAGACCAGCAACAAACGTCTTTTCAACCGAGGACCAGTTTTGCGGGTTGTCAGGATCGTCATCGCCATACCAGCTAACAAGACCGTGGTCTCGACCTTGATACCGAACTTGATTATCGGAGCTGTCGTTGAGCAAAGTTTGCTTGCCATCTTTCGATGAGTGTGGGCTTGTCGTCGCAACATCGGACATCTTGGCCCAACGCGCTGCCCAGACGAGCCATCTAGGAGCACCAAGCACTCCACTGGTTGACGAAGGCTGGTCCCCATTGTGATCCAAACCTGAAGGCAGCCATCTGTCCCCCGTTTGCGAGCTCGTTTCTTGATACGCGAACCACTTGCCTCCACTGGCGAGTCTGGCCAGTTGACCAAAAGCCGTATCGCCTGTATGCATGCTGGGTAGGGCAACCTGCTATCGGACCTGGAAAGGCCAGAGAGACGCGGCAATTGAGGTGACGACGGGGCGGAAGCCAGGATCTGCGTGTTCAATGGGACCTCTTCCTTTGCAAGGTGGTGAGATTGATGGGCGAACTGTTGAGGTCTAGTTGGATGAATGCTTCATTTATATAACAAGTCCTATCGGCTTCGGACGCTGAGCAGTTCGCTCCGCTGGGGTCCCAAAATGCAGCTAGAGCTTTGCGACAACCAGACTTCCTACTTATTTGCGCCACTTAGACTCATCGTTCATTTCGAAGGTCGCTTTATCCATACTACGACGGTCGCTTTCCATTTGCACCCGCATGATTGACAAACATTGATGATAAGTTAACTTGTATTGTGCTTTGCAGTGCAGTTGGAACCCCTGAGCTTGCACCAATAAGGCGCGCTTCCACAATCCGGGGCCTTGCCATAGAGTCAGTCGTTCTTCGGAGGATTTTCTCTGCCCCTGATTCAGCAGTTTGGAGATATTGCCAGAAGCGACGCACGCCGACTGTCAGAGCCGTATCTGTGGGACGTCGGACTCCGGAATGTCGACGTAGATCTGCAGAATAACCTCGCTCAGATGATTCCGCTTCGCCTCACTGCAGCAGAGCTCGATTCTTCCCTATTGTTATGCAAAGTATCTTGCCAAATCGAAGCAGACGCGCGGGAATATCTCGGTACAAACAAAAAGCAGATCGCACGTCTTCACGCCTGCCAATATTTCCGAGCCTTCTACTGTACTGTATATCACCGTTGGTCCGGAACACGGTCAAGGAAGGGTTTTGTTTGTTGCATGTGAACGCGGAAGCCGACTGTCGTTTATTGAGAGGTGAAAGGGTGTTTATGCTAGCTATGGCGTCTTCTATTTGAACAACAGTGCGTACTTCTACTTGTTCGACTGATCAGCCTGACCCTGCAAGATGCGTTGAATAAGGGAATCGTACGGTTTCGGGTTGTCAAGATAAATGTGATGTCCACTGTTGGGAACGATGAAGCAATTTGTCTTGACGTTCCCTTGCTTGCGCAGTCGCTTGACGGCCTCCTTACCTCCGCGGACGTCCATCCAGTCATGCTCACCATACAAAAAGCTCATTGGCATCTTGAGCTTCTCGATGCGGTCCACCATGGGTTTGCGAGCGTAGGCACCTGGAGCAAGGATGTGCGCCAAGCAGTACTCGCCCGAACCTTTGCTCATAAAGATGCTCTGACAGTAAGCGTGTAGCGATCGCAATTCGTCATCGGGCAAGGCGCCAAATCGTCTGGAGGTGTACCGAGCTGCAAACATGGGACCAAAGAAAAAAGAGCCACGAAGAATGCCGAAGGGCGAAACGTTCTGCTCCCACAAGAAGCCGAACAAGGATCGCATGCGTTTCGAAATCTTGGGAGGATCATGTGACGGATTTTCTGGCACTGCAGACTGGCCTGAGCGTGGGATCTTGGCGGAATCGACCGACTGAGTCGTTGAGGAGCGCTCGAGCGATGGGGCCGAAGGGGCGCCGTTGCCGGTGCTATTGCCCTTGATGACACCGTCAGAACGGTTCTGTGCAGCCTTTCGTGCCATTTCGTTTGCTGTGCTGGTATCTTTGAGCTCCTGAACTGGGGACTTTGGTGCGACTTCTTCTTGCGGCTTGTTGACTTCCTGCTCCACTGCGTCCCTGTTTTTGGGTCTGAACGTACCACCTGCCTCGTCTTCGGGTGGTGCATTGGGAATACCGACTGGGCTGACAAGCACCAATCTCTCGACGCGCGATGGGTACCTCAGCGCATAGGCCAACGAAAGGTAACCGCCTAGACTATGTCCGACCAGGACCATCTTTTCCAATCCCATTTTTGCGCGCCACTCCTCGAGACTGCTGATGAAGAAGTTTTCGGCAGCAGCAACACGGGTGTCGACGTTTTTGGCCTCTGCGTGAGGGATGTGGAAGGTAGGGCGCGAAGAACGACCCATTCCTAGCCAGTCGAGAACGTACAGGCGTGAGTCGGGAACTTGGGCCATGGCCTTGATGTTCTGGTAAAAGAAGCCACTGCCTGCACCGTAACCGTGAGCAAGCACGATCTTGGTCTCGTTCTTGATCTGCTCTTCTTTGTCTTTGGAGTATGGAATGCCAATCTCGAGCATGTTGATCTTGCGGCCGGACGGAGGAACGTAGGGCTTGATACCGTCCTGAGTGGCTGAGGCCGATCCTAGGTTACCGTTCAACGTTGCCTCGTCTCCAAGATCCGGAAGGCCACTGTCGGCGACCGGCCTGACTGCGGGCGAGGACGTCAGTGATGCATTTGCTGAGCCAGGTAGGCTCTTGCTGGAAGCTGAAGCGCTGATGTCGTTGCCTAGATCGACAAGACGGATGCATCCGACCTTGCCATCAGCTGCTGGAGTCAGACCGATGGTCATGGTCGAGGGTTCCTTGCTCCTGTGGAATGGCCAAAATTTTGGTGTATGGAAGATGGAGCTGACTGAATGTGAGTGCCCATGCGAGCGTGCAGTATTTGAAGATGAGGCTTGAGCATGGCCATTCGCATGAGCTCGACGAGCCAACTCCAGTCCTTTGGCTAGACCTCTGCCATCACGCAGCTCTTCATCTTCGCAGACAACATTGTCTACTGAAGCTCCTTCAAAGTAGCCAGTGGGGCGGTAGAGGTGGAGCTCCGCATGGGCAGCGTCGACCACGTGATTTGCCCTCCACCAAGCGGCAAAGGAGGTTTTGATGCTCGAGGGGATGGGTGGTGCGACATAAGCGGCTACCTTTTCGGGCAAGCTTGCTTGAGCGTTTAGGGCTGTGTCGGAAGCAGATTTTGGCGCCGAAGCAGCATCGCTTTGTAAAGCAGCAACTCGAGTTGCTGGCGATGCAGGTGCAGTCTGAGCTGTGAGAACGGATGCCTGGCGCTTCTGTTCAGCTGCAGGCGCGCCAGTCAAAGGCGACTCGGCCCCTGGTACTGTCGACATTTGTGACCTGGTGATGATAGATAGCGGCTTTCGAGCTAGTGAGCGGAATAGTCGCGCTTGACGGTTGAAGTGGATCGTTGAGACGACAGAGGGACAGGAGACGTTGCGACCTTGGCGACAGGCGATGACAGATGTTGTGGAAGGTCGACCGATCCTAACGGAGCCTCCAAGCATTCACGCTGAACACAAGGTGCCAGCTTACTCTTGCGTTTGATCGCAATTCGATCTTCGGGCCGAGCTTGGTGTTTCGTGGAAACAAAGACGTTCCGGTTTGGGTTGTATCGTAGGATTTGTCTGGCGGTGTTCAAGGAGAGTATATGAATGTTTAGGTCTCTATGCTGAGGGTGAAGTGAAATGTCGACCAGCTCTTGTTGATGAGGATGGAAAGCAACACGATTTCGATGAGAAACGTGCGGTTCTTGAAGAGGGTGGACGTGCAAGAAGTCGAAGGTGATTCAGGGTCAGCACCCTTAGCCTCGCTTGCAGGCAGACACACACACTCACACGAGTATCCTCAGCATTTGGCTAGGCGCTCAGGATTCATCCTTGCCTTTGTGAGCCTTGTGCGAGGGTGCCGGGATCAAAGCCGAGCTTGCTTGCATCGTGTGGAGGATTCAGGTGTTTGCACTGCTTCTTTGCTGCTTTTGCGCGTCAGTCAGCAATCACCGCGGAAGAGAAGAAGATGCATCATGTGTGATTGACAAATTCCGCCGGCTATACCAAACGTGCTGATCCCGACTTGTTCAACGTCAACTTAGCACAAGCTACTCAGTCAATCATTCTTGACACGACTCTCATTCGATCAACCCGCATCGTGTAAGTGATGTGCAAAGTATGCTAGTTTAGGAGCCAGCGTCTTGTAAATTTGCCTCAAGCTGCTCAGCTGAATGAGAACGTGGCTTGAGATATTTCGGACAAAAGGAAGAAATCAGGCGAGGCTTGATGCAGCTTATCGCAGCTGTGCTCCGATGTGCCTGAACGCGTCATCTGGCTGAGACTCGGTGTGCTGGTGTGTGCACACAAAAGGGTTGTTCCGGAGATACGTCCGCGGAGGTAGCAGCTATTCGCATACCTGTTCAGCGCAACACCAACTCAGAGAACCGTATCCATGTGATCTTCTCGCCCACTTGCTAGCCATGTTCGACAAATGTGTGGTGCCGAAAGACAAAAAAGAAAGGATTATGGAGACTGCATGAGTCGAACACGCGACCTTTCGCAATTTAGACAGGATGCTAAGCGAACGCTCTACCAACTGAGCTAAACCCCCGATGAGAACCACGTTCAATTATTGCATACATAATCCACCTACGCGCACCACGAGGTCTTTCAAGTAGAAGCAACGTGTTACAGAATGACAGACTTGCCAAAACGGGGCTGGAAGCAATGACGCCGAGATTTCACACGCGCATAGCAGCTCAGGACTGTGACTGCGTGCAGCGGTTGGGGTCAGATTTAAAAAAGGTGGAGTCGGCAGAGGCCAACACACAAAAACACACAGGGGACGTGCATGTTGACCCTTTCCCGAGCCCTATTCTGGCAATCACCACCTCCAAATCCTGACAGAAGCTATCTTGACTTGCTTTCACGACATATACATCAACGACCGACGATCACCTCAACACACGCGTCAAGACTTGAACCCATTACAACCATCTCATCCGCTTCAGAGCTTGTCAGTGCCACCTTCCACGTCAAGAACGAGACCAATAACAACAACATGTCCGAGCTTTTCGATAGCTACGCATCCGACCTTCAACAGCTCAAAGACGGTATCCGTCAGAAGCTCGAGCAATCCAGATCTCAAAATGGTGAAGCCAAAAAGTCGACGCTGCGTCGCGCAGAGATGGAGCTAGAAGAGGCAGAAGAAGTCATCTCGCAAATGGATATCGAAGTGCAGGGCTTCCCACAATCAGTCCGGTCACGCTATTCAGTGCAGATTAGAGGGTTCAAGCAAGAAGTTCAAGGATTGACAAAGGAAGTCCGAGCGGGTCTCTCGTCTGCTTCTGGGGCCAAAGGTGGATACAATGCAGCATATGCGGATGATGACGGTGACCTGGAAGCTGCCGACTCGGCCACCGCAAATCGACAAAGATTGCTCCAAGGCACGGCATCGCTAGAAGATGGAACCAGGAGGCTGGAAGAGTCGAATCGCCTTGCACTCGAGACAGAGGACCTTGGTGCCGATATCCTTCGCGACTTGAGAAGCCAGAGGGAGCAGATTGAGAACTCTAGAGATACAGTAAGTGTCATCCGACCCGCTTCCTTCTGCCAGCTTCAAGTCGCAATATGTTGCTAACCATTCACGACCGTATCTGCGTTTTCGTCTTGACAGCTCCGACAAGCAGACCAGAGCATCGACCGCTCCTCAAGAACGCTTTCCGCAATGATCCGTCGGTACGTGACGACATCTCTCCATGTTCCCCCAAATCGCGCATGCTTGTGATACATAGATGCTGATTTGCCTTCTCTTCTCATCCTTATGCTTCCACACCGTCTTTGCGCTGCAGGGCCAAACAGCAAAAACTGGTTACCGTAGGCATCGTTGTCTGCCTCGTACTCTTGATCTTGCTGATCCTGTACAACAAGCTGTTCAATTAGTCGCTCACCTTTTCGACTTCTCACAATTTGCCACGGACGGATGGGTTCTTATTCTCGACAACTTGCTGCGTGCCGAGTGCGAATGTGCTTCAATCGTTGGGAACAGAAGTCTTGTTCATCAACCAGCGGCTTCCAGATTTTTGACGCAGAAGCATCTACTCAGCGTCTCATCACAATGTCGGTCTCTCAGGCGAACGTAGCATGCTTCTTCCGAGTTCATATTACGATGGTGAAGGTCACAGAACTCCTAGTGGGTCGGAAGCTACGGCCGTAGTCGGCTTGCTCTCTGACTCGCTCCCGTTTTGGCCACCGTTGCTTTGGGTGCCGCTGTTCCACCTTGTCTGCTCGATTCCCTGTTGTGAAGCGTTGAGGCTGACCCCGGAAGTGTTGTTGAACGGGCTGCGCATTGCTACATGTTCGCGCTGCATCTCGGCGCGCATGCTCGTGTTCGCAGCCCATGGATTGTATGCTGCCTGTCCGGCTTGCGAAGACGAGCTGCGTCCGAAACCTGCATGTTCTTGCTTGCCGTTGATCTCTGCAGCATGATTGCCAGCCGACGAAGAAGACAGAGGGTCCTGATCAACCGACCAGCTGTCTGCAGACTTGGCTGCGATACTCCCTTTTGACGGGCTAGCAGGTCGTAGCGTCGGGTGCACAGAATCATGTGAGACCGGCGAAGTTCCAGCTGGCGGCGCCATGGCCTCCTGCAAACGGCCCCACCCCCCGATGAACAAATTCTTCATACGATTCGCTGCAGCGTCGGCCGCGTTGGAGACATTGTTGGCCATAGCGGCGGTCGAGTCTGAAGAAGCGAGGGAGGTTGATGAAGCAGAAGCGAGCGGTCCTTCCGCTTGTTGCGGACGAGCTCGCGGCTGTCGTGTCTGATAAGACAACTGAGCCTGGTCAAATTGTCCGTTGCTACCGAGGTCAACTGCTCCTGGTGCAGGCGACGATGCCGAAATTGTGGGCTGCGAAGTCGATGTGATGCCGGCGGCAACAGCCGCGAGAGGGTCCAGCACTGGATCCGGATCGCCTGCTCCGACAACTGCTCCGGCCGCATCTGCCTTCTCGAGCTCTCCTCCTCCTGGAACCGGGATGGCACCAGAAGCATCCCCATCAACGGTCACCACCTTGGATGTGTCAGCCGGCGACCCATTTGCTTCGCCTCGAACGGCACGCTCAAGTCTTTCGCGAGCTCGGCGCCTCTCCTCAGCCTCCTTGTCGAGGGCAGCGTTCATGTCACCCGATGCTCGGCGGAAAAGCTGTTCGAAGTATCTGACGTCGCGAGAATCAGCCATGAGGACGCCCATGTCGGTGCCTTTGCGCTTCGGATCGCGATCGTCCAGCCCAGGCTGATAGCTAGGGTTCCGATGCTTCTGCTTGATTTCGGGGCTCAGCAGGTACGACCATGCGCTTACAGTGCGGGTCGATAGCGCAGGCAGCACCCTGCCATCGTGATCCTGTGGCTTCTGGCGCTCGCGCTCGTTGTCCATCAGGAAGGTGCCGTACTTGCATTCTTGAACAGCCTGCAAAAGCTCGACGAGATAGGCCGAGTCGTACTCGAATCGATCCGGGAATTGACGCATAATCTGCCACATGCAGTCGAGGAATTGGTGGAAGACGGGCGAGGTTTCTTTGATGTTTGAACCTTTCTTGGGGCCTGAGGCCGCGCCCGAGGTTGCAGCTGAGAAGTTGGCGGTGAGCTGCTTGGTGAAGCCCCAAAATGCATTAGCAGCTGCTTGCGAGTCAAAGCCACCTCCGCCACTCGAGGTGGTCTTATCAAGGTCTGGATCGGTATCGTTGCCATCGTCTTCGTCATCATTGGTGCTACCATAGCTATGCTTGGACGCTACAGTGAAGTAGCGATCCGATCCTTTGAGGCCGCCTCGATCGGTAAATTTGTGGCCGAAGCTGAGCCAGTCCTTCTCAATGAGTACAGCGAGACCGTCAAACGTTCGGAAGTAGGGATCAAGGCAGACCTGGGCGATGGCAGCCAGTTGCGATGTGCGATCCCAGCCATCCGAGCAGTGGATCAAGACATGCGAGCTGTTAATGTGCACGTTGCGTACGATTGACATAGACCCTTCCATGAGTGACTGGATGTGTTTGAGCCACATGGACTTGCGTAGGGCTGTCGGATCGACCGGTGTTGGGTTCAACCGCAAGACCGAGCCAGAGCCATCAGTGACCGAGTCGGCTGCAGATGCGTCGCCAAGAGCTTCAACACGCATGCCAAAGGTGGCAATAGGCTCGCTTTCTCGCAACGCATCTGTCAGCTTGTTGAGACTGTCTCGCATCACATGGATGTTTTCGATGCCAAGATACGACTTCTTACAGCCTTTGTAATACTCCATGTTTTCTGTGCCGGCGCCCTTTGCAACGTTGGCCATGGCATTGGTTGTGGGGCGGGCATCGATGATGAGATTGGTGGTCGTGGCGCCGTAGACGGTTGCCACAGCGGGAGCGCCAGATGCGGTTGAAGCAGCACCGGCGGAAGCGTCCGCAGCAGCTTTGGCAGTGATTGATTCGGGATCGGCAAAGTGATGCGAGGTGAAGATGGCCTCGATGAGCTTCTCGTCTTGAATGGAACGAGCGTTTTTGAGACCGACCATAGGTTGACTTGAACGTGTGATGGAAGCATGATTGGCCCAGTGAAGATAGGTGAGAGCAGGTACACGGGCTTTACTTCGATACTTTGCCGCGTAGCTTAGGGTTGTATCGCTGATTCGAGAGGGGACGGCCATCAGGGCTGGATATGAAGCGCAGAATGCATACCGAGAGTTGATATCGGTGAAACGCCATGCTTTGGAGCGGGCACCAAGACCTTGACGTGCAAATTCGTTCTTTGGGTCATAGATGCGACTGGCATCATGCTGAGGTATGGCGTCGACTGGTGAGGGCTGATAGTAGAATGCATATAGTTGAGAGATGTCGGTCAGAATAGCGCACTCTTTCAAGCTATCGAAGACGGCGAGCTGGTCCTGCTCAGAGTGAAAGGCAAAGGCAGCCGAGTCGAAGTTCTTGTAGAAGAGCGTGAGCGGATAGATGCGCTGCGACGGCTGTGATGAGTGGGCTGTAATGCGAAGGGAGGGTATCCGTGTTGCCTTAAGAATGAGCGAAAGAGGGACAAGTTGACGCCGCGACGGACGATCCGAGCCCGTGGAAGGCTGGAACTCGAAGATGAGATGGTGCGAAGTGAGTCGTAGAGCACCTCGATGGCAGCTGGTCTCGCCTTTCCTCTGAAACCATACATCGGCCACAGTTTCGATCTTTGGTCGCGGAAGCGGTGTCAGATGAGCCGGCGCTGGTGTTGAGCTAGATGCGACCTGCATGGCGAGATGCTTCCGGTCGTGTTTGTCACTGCAGAGTGGTGGTGGGAACTGAGAGTCCAACGACGAATCTCAAGAGCCGAACAGGTGACTGAGCGCGGTGTGATTGGCGTAGGAGATTCCGACGCTCAGAGCAAGGTAGCGTTCGGCTCAATACCGATGTGATGTGTGACCAAGGTGGATAGCGAGATTCTGCTTGGCTATGTTGTGTATGTTCAGCAAACCAGTCTTGCAAGCTGGGCCGAGTCGGTCAAAGTAAGAAGAAGAGTGCGAGACTGGCAGCTAGGTGGTGACGTTGTTGAAATAAAGAATCAAGGGTCCTCCGGGTTATCATCTATCAAAAGCATCAACTCTGGCGGTTGCCGGCAACTTTTGTTGCTTACAGCTCCTCTGAGTGTTGTTGCTCTCTCCCTCTCTCTTCTTTCCTTCTCCTATCTCAACGCGCTTGGACTCTTCTGTGTGCTTTTGCGCCCAGACCGACGTCTCTGCTTCGACTTTCTCCGCTTTTGCGTGCATGCCCGTGCGAGTGCGGACCGTTAAAGCTCGAAAAAAAAAGTAGAGCTTGCCGGCTGCAGCAAAGGGAGCAAAGCGCAATTTTTAGAAAACAGAAAACCCTGACGAGCCTCATGCAAGATTTTCTTTCGCGTGCGTGTGTGTGTTCGCTCAAGAAGTGCTCAACTGCTGCCTATCAGTCAATCCGCCTCTTTCTGGGCCTGGCTGTGCAGATAGATGGACCTGCACTTGGCACGCTAAGCAAAGTAAGGTTTTGCTGGTCGTTGATGACGAGATGATTGACTGCTTGAGCACGGTGACAGTAATCCTCAAGACAGCATCAACTGTTATCGCTTGCCTTCCGAGTGACCACTCTCTCCTTCCCACAGTAACGGCGCATCCGAGCGGAAGATCCGATACGTGGAGGCAAGCCATCGATCGATCGTCGGCTCTTGCCCGTCATGAGCAAGCCTATCGATGCGCCATCCGCGCCATCATCCAGACCGAACGGCGGTCACAGTCAGACGTCGAGGTCAAATGGTCCATCAACACCCCTCTCTTCCTCGGTACGCTTCGGGAGCAACCTTCAGCAAGATCGAGATGAAGGCAATGCATCCTTGGACAGCTATGCTGGTGCACGAAGCTCCAGGTCGGGCAAACGCAATGGATCCACTCGCGGTGCCATCGAGGAAGCCAGCTCCGACAATGAGAGCAGCTATGACCGCTACTCAAGCTCCTACACCGGTCAACGACGTACTTCAAGCTCGTTCGGCATGCCAACGCCTGCACATGGCTTTCCCACCTCATCCGCATACAGCTATAAAGCCATGATCAGCAAGCATGGTCACGGCTTTCCCAACAGAGCCGACTCGATGCGCAACATTTCAGCTCTAGCCAATCTCGTCGACTACCGATCCAACTACTACGAGGATCATCGAGTCAGCGAAGAGGAGATCAAGCATCGCACAAAGCATCTTGGCTGGTCAAAGGCATCGGCCGTTTGCGATTACTACGAACGTCTCAACGAGACTCTTGACGGTTGGCGAGAGGTCGATGAGATCCTCGACTCCCGTTTCCCAGACGAGGTTATGCGTCGCTTCACCGAACAAGACGAGAGAGCTGCCAGGAAGAAGCGTCACAACAAGCAGAAAAGCAAACGTCGTCTCAAACAACAGCAGCAACAGCAGAATGGCCGTAAGACGCCTGTCGAGAGCGATGGTAACGTCTCGGATGAGGAAGAGACCGAGGAGGAACAAGACAGGGGCAGGGGTCGCACATCACTCAAACGAAGCTTCAGCGCTAAAGCAATCAACGCTTTCAGCGGCCTCTGGTTTGGTGGTTCGGGTAGTCCCCGCTCGAGTAGCAAGACGGATCTCGAACGCGGGCGACCGCAACGCTCCAATGGCCATCATGATCATCATCGCGCCAAAGGTAGGGCTTTCGACTTGCTGTCCGAGGGAGATGAGGAAGAGGAAGACGAAGAGGAAGACGAGGAGGAAGCGAACCAGCAGGACGGTAATGGCGGTGACCATCAACAAGTTACCACCCTATCCAGCTCTCCTCCAGCTCTCCACGATGGCCACAAGCAGTCTGGCGGTAGACGTGACTATGGTGCTACCACGTCAGCTTCGAGCGCCGGACAGCTTTACGACAAGCTGCGTCGAGAAGGCCGAATCGAACAAATTCGACGCACTGAATCCCAGCTCGCGCTTTCCTCTGGCGTGAATACGCCAGGTTCCGCAAGCGGAACCCACACCCCTCGCGATGCCACTTCGACACCAGGCTCCAGGGCAAACACCATCCGCCCTAACCAAGTCGAGAACATCCCGGAGCACGAGGGGCTTGCCTCTCTTGAGTCTTCTATCACCCGTATAGAAGGTGACAAGCTGGTAAAGAGATCGCACGACAAAGGTAGTCTCGACCGTGATCTGAGCCTCGAACGTCACCATCGTCCGTTCGCGTCTCAGGACGAAGAGAGGCAAGCCCTTCTCAGCACCGTTCCCAATCGCGGCAAAGAGGAAGAAACTTCGCGATCCGTTCAGTTCGCTATCAACATCAATCTGCTCGTGAACATCTTGCTGCTCGGAGGCAAAGGTTTCGCAGTACTGTCGTCCAATTCGGTCTCACTCATTGCCTCATTCGTAGATAGCGCCCTCGACCTTCTCTCCACAATCATCATCTTTGCCACATCCAAGGCCATCGCATATCGTTCCTGGAAGACCATCTACAAGTACCCAGTCGGCAAGCAGCGACTCGAGCCCCTCGGCGTCGTCATCTTTTCTGTGCTCATGATCGCCTCCTTCGTACAGGTCTTTATCGAGTCGGTCGGTCGTTTGCGCGAGGTCCTCGCTACTGGCCATCAAGATCCCGAATCAACCGCCAACCTTCCGCTCATCGGTGTAGCTTTTATGCTGGCCACCATCGGTATCAAGACGGTCATGTGGCTTCTCTACCGTTCCTCCAAGTCTTCAGGCGTCCGAGCCGTGGCACAAGATGCGGAGAATGACGTTGTCTTCAACATTGCCTCGCTCATCTTCCCCATTGTTGGCTCTAGACTTGGTTGGCCTGCGCTCGATCCTATCGGCGGTATTGTCCTGTCGATCTATATCGTCTACGAGTGGATCGAGACACTGTGGGAGACCGTCTCCAAGCTCTCCGGTGCCGTCGCCTCTGCTACCGAAATCTCCAAGTGCCTCTACTGCGTCGTTCGCTTCAACTCGGTCAACAGCGTATCTGCCTTTGAGCTCTTCCATTCAGGCGACAATCTCATTGTCGAAGCCGACATTGTCTTGCCCCATTCCATCTCGCTCAAGGAGTCGCACGATTTGGGTGAGATCATCACCTACTGCACAGAAAACATCACTGGCGTCGAGCGCTCCTACATTCATCTCGACTACAACCCAAAGGGTCAAGCAGGACATTTGACTCAGCGAGGCTGATTACTTCAACATTGCTTGGCTGCACACCCTTTCATAGTACTATAAGATCCTTTAGAGCTCTCACAAACGGAGGAAGGTCCCGGATACCCACTCTTCTCGCAAATCACTTTGAGTCTTCCTGTCGCCATGGGTTCTCATAGTTTCCACTGTCACTTATGCTCGCAATCAACATTTGCACTTGCTTCTCTGTGTTGCTTATGGCATTGCGATGTGTTTTTGCTGAGGATGACATTGCGACTAGAAGCCACTGGCACGCTTCTTCTTCTTTGGCGGTCGATCTGCTTTCGCGGGCCTCGCACCGAATCGGCCTGTTTCGATCTGCGTCGAAGTTGCGAATTGAGTTTGGGTTGGGGTTCCTACCTGCGAGGATGCCGGCGAAACTGTCGGCGTCAAGTCGCCGAAACTACCTGCGAATCCGAATCGTGGCGCTGCTGGCTGAGATTGTGCCGCCAACGGTGTTTGCTGCACAGGCGGTCTTGTGGCTCGTTCCGGCGTCGAGCTGCCACGGTCAAAGCCCTGCATTGATGCGCGTACAGGCTGTGAGCGAGACAGGACTGTATCTTGCTGCCGCTTGCGTCGTGATATAAGCGTGGGTGGTGCGCCTGATGAAGGGCCCGCAGGCTGACTCTGTGAGACAACAGACGATGGGTAAGACGAAGAGGGACCTTGAGAGGCAAATGCTCCCGACTGCGAGAAGGACATCGGTACGGATGCCTTTCGACTTCGACTGCGACTTCGGGAGCGATCTTCGGTAGAAGCACTCGATGCGCGAGAAAAGGATCGGCTACGCGCACGGGCTGTTGGTCCGCGCAGCCGACTAGCTCGTGGAAGTCGATGCAAGCCCTCGAATGGATCAAGGTAGCGATACTCTGTCGGATCCTCGCCAAGCTGCCATTCAGCTAGCAAAAGACGTGCTGTTGATGACGTGCTTGGTAGCAATGTCTCGAGCTCAGCCTCGTTCAGACCTCTGTCAACACCATCCGGTCCCTCGGACGAGCCCGCGGCAGCTTCCACATCGCCAGTACGGAGCGGCGCAAAGAAGGATAGACCAACGCTTCCGACACGTGGCGGAGGAATGGTGGAGCCCTGCTCTTCGACAAAGTGGTAGATGTCCCGATGCTCGAAAGCTGTCCAATTGGTTCCAGGGCGCTGTTGTGGTCTTTGCGTCGAAGCACCCTCGTCGAGGAGGCGGACCTTGGGTCGCAAGAACACTTCGGCTTCGAGGGCCAGGTCCAGCGTCATCTGCTTTGAGGAGCTGCGCATCGCCTTCTGCATCGCATTCTGTTCCTGCGGGCGCCAAGACTGCGCTGTATCGCGTGTTGGAAGGTATGGTGTGATGTTGATGTCCTCACGTGTCTGGTCCAGCGCTTTCTCGACGAGGTCGGTTTGCGGCTTTGCTGCACTCACTCGATGTCCATTCTGGTCAAGGTTACCATCAACGTCGGCAGAGCGGGACCATACACCTTGTGATGAAGATGTTCCGAGGAAGGGAAGCACATGCCGAGCCTCCCTGCTCAAGTCGAGAATAGATCTTGAGACTGCTTCGCTTGCGATGTCGAGCCCTAAAGCGGCCGACCAAGAGCTTGCAATAGCGTTGCGATTCTTTGTAGAGTCCTGAGCATCTGTGCCACTAATGCTTGTGACATTGCGGAGAAGCTGACCAAGGGACAGAGTGGCTGCCTCAATCGATGCATCTCCTTTCGTGGGATTGGACTGCAAGCTTGCTAGATACTTGTTCCCGGTGGATACAGCCTCAAGAGCATTGCGTTGAGCCGCTTCTGAAGTATGACCCTGCGCAAATAGAGCTTGGTACAACTGCTGGTAGCCGACTATCTTGGTCTGTACGTCGTCCACGGATCCGGCTTGATTAGGTTTCGTGGAAAGATCAGCTGCTGTTCCAGTGTAGAAGAGTGTATCTGCTTGCGGTTCTGTGACTTCCAGGGATACGATGTCCCCGACGCGATTCGAATCTTCTCCTGGTCCAGCGACATGAAGATTGGTCATCTGGAGAGACAAAGCACCTCGATCTGTAATATTAAAGGCAAGCCAGAAGTTGGAGCCGCTGCCGTGCTGCAGGATCTTCTCAGCATCGAAGAGGAGAGGGGGAGCTCCTGTCTTCTCCATCTCATCAAATGCCAAAGGAATGAGGGTCGGTGCGAGATCAAGCTGGCATCTCCCTCGAATGGAACGGCTGTCGTCGGTGGCATAGCCTTGCATGGAATCCGGAATACCTTCGGAAACAGAAGACGGCGGTAGACTGACCCTGACGGTGTAGCAGGACATCATTTTGTTGCGACGAGATGACAATGACCACAACAAAGCTCGACCATCGCTGTTGGCTCCATTCTGAAGTCCAGCAGCGGGAGGAAGCTCCGACAAGGTGAGCGTCGGGTCATCTCCTCGATGATGAGCGGTCGCAAAGAGCGGTCTCGTTGGATCCTTCGTGTCGATCCAGTAGATCATGTCAGAAGAGCAAACTGCCAGAATGGAATCGTCACAGTCCGGCAGTGGTGATAATGCCATAGAGTAGAAGCGCGCTCGACGAAAGGAGCTCACGGAGAAGCTGGCCCGGAGAAGTGTCTTGATCTCAGGTTCTACCTCGGCGTCTACCGAAGAACTCGAGCTTTCGGTCCGAACCTGTAGGAGCGAATGACGCGAAAGAAGGAACAGGTCGCGATCTGAAGCGCCAAAGAGAATCCGAAAAGGCGGCTCGAGGGAAGATTGTTGCGCATGCACTCCCTCGACGTCGGATTCACCATCTGCCGGCATGGCCTGGCCATTGTCTTGAGCTCGAAAGACGCTTTGAACGTCAATGCGATTCACAGTGATGGTAGGCGAAGACTGCAGAACCTCCGACGTGGACGTGCTCGAGGTGGGCCGGATCGTTCGCCTGCGGTTCCCGGAACCCAAGTCGTTCCGTGGGTCTATCGATGAACCAGGACGTGGCGATGCTGAAGCAGATTCAGGTGAGTGTCCAGGCTGTCCGCTAGCTTCAGGCTGTCCGCTAGCTTCGAGGTCAAAGAGATCGATGCGTCCAAGTCGATCAACTGCAGCCGCAAGAGTCTGCTTGATCGAGCTGAAGCAGATGTCGTGATGTTGGGTGAAGCCATCGATGCCATACTTGGTTTCGTGTATTGTCCGAAGGTGCAAATACGGCACATCGTTGTCGTTGCTCTCGTGCTGGAGCGAGATGAAGCTCGTGGCAGAATGAGTTCTTACCGCGATATGCTGATAGCTGGAAGATGCGACAATCTGTAGGATCGGTGTTGCATACTTGCGAGCAGCGTCATGAGCGGGTACGAAGCGCAGACGGGGCGGGTCAGTCGCTCTTCCCTTGCCTTTGTCCTTAGAGATTGACGGCCCATCAGCGGATGCCGTCTCGGCCTCAATGTCTGATACAGAGTGTATCTCGAGTCGATGCAGGAGGAGCCAGTTCCGATCGGGTCCTCCCACACAAACGACACCGTAGACTCTTTGTTCGTTGTGCACTATCGGTCCAAGAACGGCAACAGCCTGAGCGTCGGCAAGGCCAAGGGAGCCGTCCAGGGCATGACCAGTCTCTGCGAGCGTCAGTGCATTATCGTTGATGATGTGAGATAGGACAGTATCCGGAACTTCGATGTCCGGGTGGTACTGTTGCAGAAAGCGTTGGGCGGCGAGAATGTCGGCATCGACTGATGAACCTTCTTCAGCGTTGTCCCCTGGATAAAGACTGAGCTTGCTGAGGAAAGATGGTGGTATGGTCGGAGGCGTCAATCGTACACGACTGGAGCTTCCCTCCTGCCTTCGTATAGTCGCTTGAGCGATTCTGAGAGGCTGTGAGACATGTCGAGTTTGAGAGGTCCACCGCTGTGATCCGATGAGTGTTGCATTGCCGTTGTCCGTAGAGCTGCTGCCTTGTAAACGGAGGCGGACCGCTCCCCTTGATCCTGTCGGTATCTCCTCCATACCGTCAGAAGCGCAGGTGTAGCAAGCGCATGTCGCAGGGTCGATTGATGGCTCAGACTCTGCCTGCGCTGACGAAGGTCGGTGAAATTGATGATGGTGCGTAGACCGACATCAACGACATCAACGCAACACTTGAGGAAGAACAGCAAAAGTCCCCGAGGTCAGGGTCCAGGCCGAAATCCGGAAATCTGCTCAAATGCTTCTAGACATGCAGGAGGCTCTTAGCACAATTTAGCCTGCCAAAAGCCTCTCAAGCAGCTACCCACACAGGCAGAGCTGGGACTGACATTAGTCAAAGATGCTGTTAAGCTTCAGTCCTTATCAATGTAGTAAGACAAGAAACAGTACAGCAGAGCAGCAGCCCTCTTTTGAAAGCCAAAGGCAGGCAAGCTCAACCTAAGTTGGGTATTTTGATGTGCCAACAGAGTGGTAGCAGCACCCTAGCCCTAGGGCGCGGTGCGTCCAATGCAGAGGAGGGGCGTGTGCGGCCTGCCAAATGGCCATGTGGAGTCGAGTGCGTTGACCCCCACGGACCATTTCAAAAACACTGGTGTAGTGCCTCTGC
>MAIP01000122.1:0-43889 GCA_001736125.1 Pseudozyma tsukubaensis | reverse complement strand
TCAGATGTTGCCAATCCGATTCGACTCGACCGGGGTTCGAGTCCCCGTCAATGCATTTCCTTTTGCTTTTTTTTGCTTTGGCACCAGCTTGCTTTGTGAGCTCCGCGAAGGACATTGTTGCGCCCTTCGGCATTACAGAAGTATGAGATGATATCGCGTGAATAGCATAGGATGCTGTGAATGGAAGAGAACAAAGACGGATGACTGACGGTGGCAGCTTTGCGGGTGTCTTGGCGAGAAGAACACGCGGTTCTCTGATCATTCATATCCTATGAAAGCAAGTAGCGTCATCCAAAACCTGCTCAAAGACAGTCTCCCGCACTCTGCACCACAGCCGCATCCGCATCATCATTACGCAGTCACCGTGAGAAAGGGTATGTATTGCGGCCACAAAGTTGCTACAGAGCGAGTAAGGCTCGACGGATCAATTTGAGCGGTAAGATCGGCTTATTGCATTTCGAAAGAGAATCCCTGTATCCGTCGAGCGAAGAAGGAGGCAAAGTAGCGAGGAGAGATCATAGATTTTTGTTCTAGGTAAGTCAACTTGAACCGATGAGGCGAAGACAAGGTTGGTGAAACTTACATCAGACACCTCGTAATCCGCCAGCGTGATGTGGTCCTTGTACACTGTATACCACTTCTTCAGGATGATCTGTATCGTCGAGGTAAACATATATGTCAGGAGATAAATCAGCATTCCAGTCATCAAAGAGCAGAGGAAGAGAGTTGGAAGGACTCGAGTACGATGATGTGAGGGAAGGAAAGCTTACCTTCTGCGGCGGCGTTCCCGTCTGTGCAGCAATCAACTTTTTCAAATCACCTATTGTGTCGTCTGGTGAGCATTTGACCCGGACTGATCGCACCGAGAATATGCATGTCAAGATACAAGTAGAACCAAGCGTCAGTATGTACCATGCATCAAAGCGAGAGGAGAGTCTCAAAGAACTCAGTGAGGAAGACGTACCTTTACGTCCCAACCTATCGTTCGCCAAAACTTCGATCATCGGCATCTTGACTGTGCTTCGCTAACTTGATCCTTCTTTGGTCCCGTTTGACGTTTGTCACCAGTGTGTTGATGCGGCTCGTCCGTGGCCTTTTTGTTAGCAGAGCGGATGTCGTTCAGAATCCAAGATTATGGTTGCTGAGCAGAAAGGAAAGATGGTGTTGCTCCTACCAAAAATAAGTGTTGTTCTTTCCTCCACCCGGAGCCTGTCTCCCGTCTTCCGAAGCGATCTATCAGCAACTGCGAGCAAGAAAAAAAGAGTGGAAGGTGGGAATCGAACCCACGACCTCAAGATGTTTTCTATCTTAACAAAGAGCGAAGAATTAGTTGCAATCTCACGCCAAACCACTAAGCCTCTCCCACTTTCATTGGCATCAGCCCAAATGTTGCGTTTATATTCACACTTACAACAATGCAAACGACAAGAGGGTGCGAGGGTGGGGAAATACTGTCGGCGTCATGACGCGCGTTGGACTCAACGTCAACGTGTGCGTGCTTGTGTGCGTGTGTGTGTGTGAATGTGATAGAGATTGATTGATTGTGATGTGGAGCGATAAGAAAGATGTGTTCCGAAAGTCTGAGAGTATGTAGCTCATTGTTTGACTGGCGCCTTTTCTCTTGCTCATCGTCATTGACTTTACATTGTTGGCACAGTAGATAGAGGCCGTTTTCTTCTCATTCACTGTCTCTGTTTTCCCTACCACCACCACCCGTCTGGATCCCAACCACGTTCGAATCGTTCAGATAAAGCAATGATGGTGTGTATCGCCAAAGTTGGCTCTGTTGCCTCTGAAAGAAGAGCAGCTACTGACCCTTTTCTGTTCCATGCTTCTCCCCGTGTCGGTGCTTCCGAACGTCTCTAGACCGATTCACACCCAGCGGCCTCGGCGCAACATATCTCGATCGACGTTCCACCTCAACCAGCCTCATCAGCGACCCGTCCACTGTCAACCTCTCCCCTCTCACCCGGTCGCAAATCGCCTATGCCCCCTTGCTCCTCCTCAACCTCTGCACCTCCAGCCGAAATCGAAGCTACGCTCACTCGCCTTTCTTCTCACTCCAATGTTCTCGGATGTCTCGTTCTATCCCGACACGATGGTCTCGTAATCCGATCTGGCGGACCCATGTTCGACCCCTCTGGTCCAGGGGCAAAAGGCAGAGCAGAAATGTTGAAAAGCGTAACCAAGCTCGTCAAGACAAGTGTAGAGGGTTTGGCGTCGGACTTGAAAGGCATCGATGATGGAGAGGATGAGCTGGGATTGGTACGAATCAGGACGAAAAGATACGAAATCATTGTCACGCCAAGCGATAGGTTCTTGCTGGTCGTATTGCAGGACCCGAACCTCTCGCCGCAACAGTAGGCGATTCAGCCTCTGTTCCATCCCATTGCATACCGTGTCGGTCCTGCTTCCGACTAAAGAGCGGAAGAGAGCCGACATAGCTGACATATACCCCATTTTCTCAGTTCTGCGTGTATCATTTCTTTGCAATCTGATTTTTTACTCTCCTCATTCTCACACGCAGACACACTCGTATCATATGAGCTTTTCACTTGTCTTGTTTTACATTCCGCAACTTGTCTATGAGCTGCTCAGCCGTCACTCGGTGTCGGAAGATCTCTGTTGACGCACACAGAAAGAGATTGTCAGCTTCAACTTTCCCGCATGTCCTTCTGCACTCTGGGCGCGTCTGGAAAGATTGTGAAGCTCACCTTGACCATCCAAATGCAACACAGGTATATCGTACTGATACTTTCTCCTCCAAGTATGCACTTCCGGTAACGAATCATCCCTGATATTGTATGTCGAAAGTTGGATGTTGGGCAAAGTTTGGCTGGCTTTGGCAATTTCCGCTTGCATCACCGTGCATAGTTGGCAGTCTGTGCCCGTGTACATGAGCAACTTGATTGGAGCGCCATTGGTGCTGATTTGACGATTGAGTAGGCGGAGTGTAGCCAGCATGTCGTAAGTGTAATCAGAGAAAGTGAAAGAGTGTGACAAGTCAGAGCAAAGTGTGCGAATGTATATCACAGTGGAGCAAGAGCAACACGGATCAGCCGAAACTCGGAAATCGGATTTGCCGTTGTTTGACACCGGCCAAAACAAGAATGAGAGCCGTTGGACCCTTATCCTCCTCCTCGTTCTTATCCTTCTTGCTTTCAACACCTCCTGGCTCGGTCCTTCCTTCCCTACATCCACCTTCTCCGCCATCGCCACGAGGATATCCGCAACTATGTCGGACTCATCTTCACCGCAGCCAGCGGAGGCTGAAGCACGCAAACGCAAACGCTCCCTCGTCGACTCACCCCCGAACGAATCATCGCAACCTCGACCGCATCCATCCTCTTCCGGAGGTGTGTACGTCGATATCCCCTTTCCCTCCTCTTCAGCTATAGCCGCACTCAATGCGCCCCATCTGTCCGACTCGCAAGTCTCGTTGCCATCTTCAATCTTTGACGGACTCGACAACAGCGCACCCATTCAACAGCATGAATCAATGAGTGCATCCGAATACATCCCTTCCGCCTCTTCTCTGGCTATGGCTGCTCGAGCAGACACCTCCGGATCAGTAGACACATCAGCCTTGCGTCCTATGCCGACGATTCCAGCGGCAGCATTCGAACCGTACCTAGACGACACAACGGGCATGGATCTCGATGCAGCCGAGTCCAGGTTAGAGGCGATGGAAAGGAGACGTAGTAGAGCAACAGATGACGAAGAAGGTGGCAATAGCTCGCCAGTAGAAAGCTTCTCTCCTCAAAGACCTGAAGATGTACCCAGACTTGGAGTGTGGGTGCTTCCCGCGTTGACGGCGGAGAATAGTAATCCGGCGCCGCCCGACTATACCAGTCAGGAAGTCCTCAGTCAGATTCCTTACATTGATGAGGATTTTTACTCAGACGACAACGACGATGCGTTATTGATCAGGAGGGCAGCGGTAGCAGCTTCTTCGCAACCCTCACCGGCGAAAGAGCAGCGAAGGGGAGAGGACGAACGACGTCTGTCGACGCCGCCGGTGCAGTCTACGCCTGCCTTCCCCGCCCGAGAACGTCAGCAGCAGGAAGAGGTCCCACTGTCAAGTCAACCCATCCTGTCGCAACCAGAACCCGAGATTCACATCGAGCATCCGTCATCTACTCCAGTACTTCCACCGCATGTCGCAACGCAGAACGTCGCATCTTCGGCGTCCGCTTCGACCTCGTCTTCATCTTCCCTAGGCTGGTCCACTCTGCCCCGGCCTGAAACCATCGAACTCGTCCATCGCTCTCCCCACATCCCAGCATTCCTTAAAGACGAGATCGAGCGCTTCATCTTACGTGCTGCGCGCTCCTCCTCCCCATCCTCCTCTAAAGTCGGCTCCTACGAAGCGAGGCGGGGAAGTCCAAGGCGAAGATCCAACTCCAACTCCCAATCGCAATCGCAGTCGCAGGGCAACAACGACGATTCGGAAACGCAAGAAGATGGCTTCCTTCGAACCAAGAAAGTGTGGTGTATGGACTTGCTGCTCCTCCCTTCATCGCCGAACTCGAGCTCGGCAGGTGAGGGCTTGTCACAACTCGTGCAAAAACTCACCCAGCAGACTACGCTCAGCGAAGCAGCCTCGTCGCAACGTGGGGCGATCGCTATCATTTTGCTGCTGGATACGGTGCAGGTGACGTTTGACGTTCACGAGTTGGAAGAAAGCCTAGCATCAATTTTGAGGATGGATAGGAGGTATAGCATTCAGTATGATGCCAATGGGGTTGCGTGGGCTGCTGCTTCAGCGTTGACTACCGCTGCCAATGCTGATGCTGGCACTGCTGCAGAGGGTGGCAGCAGCGAGCTAGAGCAAGCCAAAGCAGAAGTTCTCTCCCTGCAAACCCGACTCGAAGCATCCGCTGCTCAGATTGAGTCCCTCACCACCCGACTGACCGCTCTCACCAAAGAAAAAGACGATGCGGTAGCGCAACACGATTTCGTACGAACTCTGTACGACCGGGCTTCTCTCTCCTCTTCCACAGCCCAGGCGTCGGCAGCCTCGGCACTCGAACGTGTTACCTTGCTCGAGACGCAGCTTGATCAAGGGCTTGCTCTTCACCGTGCTGCCTTGGATAAGGCGGTAGAGCGGTGGAAGGGTAGGATCAAGCAATTGGAAGCCGAAAAGGCTTTTATGAGGGCTCAGAAGGAAAGGACGGAGGGCGAGGAGGTGAGGAGGAAAGCCGCGCTTTGGGACACCTACCAAAGGGAGGAGAGGGACAGGGAGAGGAGTCGAGAGGAAAGGATCAAAGCCAACGAGGAAAAGAGGAGGAAGTTGGCGTTGCAGTTGGGTGTTGTAGGAACGGAAGGTGATAATGGTCAAGGTGTGGTGAACGATGCCGCTGATGGACTGGGACCTTTTGCTCGTCCTTCAGCTGACGGAGTGAGGGAACCAAGCCCCGTAGACGAGATGGACGAACTCGCTGCGTTGGCAAGAGAAGCCGCTGAGGCAGGTGACGTTCTGCCCGACCTTGGAGAAGAAGGAGGTCGCAGGAGCCGTCGCTCTCGTCGAGCCCCCGTCGCCAATGCTTCTGACTCCAACGCCACCACCGAAGACGCCTCTTCTGGCTCAGCACGAGGCCTGAGCGGACTCAACGCATCCAATCGCGCCCCACCGCGCTCAGCCGCAGAAATGGCGAGCCAACTCGAAGCCGCTACTCTCTCCTCCACCCAAGCATTGCACGATTCTAGACAGGACCTAGAAGACCAATTTCAGATCTTCTCTTCTTCCGCTGCAACTCCACAAGCTACTGCGGAAGATGGCGACTCGCACCACCAATTCGACGCAGCAGGGATTGATTTGGACATTGCGCCAAGCGCAGGGGCCAACCTCGCTGGTTCGTATACGACCGATTTGTTCGGCTCTGCGAACGATAGCGGCACTGCAAACGGGATAGCAGTGGACGCAGGAGCGGGGCTAGCCGGGGAGCAAGAAGAGGCCGATGGAGGGTGGGGCGAAAGTTTCAAATCGACCGATTTACCGCCCGATTTTACAACGCAGAGTTTGCTTTTGGACGACGCAATGTTGGCCAGTAGCGAAAGTAGAGAGTATGGAGAAGGGGAGGAGGGGGAGAGTGGGGAAAGCCGGTTTGTGCCCCATACGCAGGCTTCACCGCCTTCGCACTCGATGCCGCAGCAGCAGCTGTAGCTTCGTTTAATGCCAGTGATAAATTCGGCATTGCTTGCAGTTAACGATGGAGCAATAGCAATCTGGACATGGCGGTCAATCACAGATTCCAGCGACTTTGTCTCGAGCGTGTGTCGGTTGCGGCGATGGAAGGATGGCAAAGCAGTGCTGTGCAAATTGTGTTTTGCTCGACCGCTCGTTCACCAGCTCACTTTTTCTGAGTCGAGAACTTGTCCTGTGCCGACCACACACAGCTTCTTGATCGCTTGACCGCGATTCACACTCGCATGCCTTAGCATTAATAAGACGACTGTAGAGCCAAATCCCTTCCATTTCTTTTGACATTGCATGTAGAAAGTCTATGATCACTTCTTCTGACTCTTCTCCCTCTCCGCTTTGAACCTTTCCACCCAGCCCTTTTCCGCGTCCCCTTTTGGCACGACGACCAAACTCAGTATCCCATCCCGCATCACCAATCCATCCCTATCCTTCGCCTTATCTTCTCCCTTTGACGCATCCCCCTCTTTGAACCCCTGATCGATGATTTGACGCAATGAAAGTTTCCGTCCGATTTTAAGCAGGCGTTGTTTCCGGGTAGCAGCGTAAATCTGCAAGTTTTCGTCGTAGTATTCGGCCTTTGTATCCCAAGGCAAAGTGCCACGTGAGGCAGAGGGGAAGATGGTAGAGATGTATTCTCCAACGGGGGTGTCTTCGTGGTAGTCCGAGATAAAGTCACTCTGTGCGTATTGGGGATACATGAAGAAGACCGGAAGAACCAAAGGGGTAGTGATGACGTCCGGTGGTGTCCATTTTATGGGACCTAAAAGCGGCAATTTGAGCGAAGATGCAGCGGGTAAAGATTCGAGATCAAAGTGCGCGGGCTGCGGATTGTCCGGTGGTCTAGGCGTGGATTCGAGCCACAATCCACGAACGAGTAGCGCTTGTTGCAAAGCTTTCTTCATCCCCTGTTCCCTTCTTGTACGCTCGGCTTTCTCTTCGGCATCTTTCTGGATCTTGGCCAGCCTTTCCTCCGCTTTCTTCTTGAGCGCCTTGATCGGCTCGTTCCCCGCATTCACCTTGAGTCCATGCTCAGCACAATCCAGCGCATCCTGACACCTATCCAACGCAATCAACGCCTTCGTCGCCCTGTAAAACGCCTTTTCACTCTGTGCATTGATCGCCAATACCGCACTGGTATCCTTTAACACCTGTCCATAGTTTTGCAACTCCAAGTTGCACGCTGCTCGATTGTTGTGCAATGTTTCCAACAACGTTTTGTCTTCCGGTGCAGCTTCGATGGCTTGCGTGTAGAATCCGGCGGCTTCACGGTATCGTCCCACTTTGAAGTAGTCCGCAGCTTGCGCTTTGAAGTTGGTCGCGACTTCGTCGGGTGTTCCGTCGAAAGCGAGGGATTGGAGCGCATCGATGGCGGTTTGCGTTTCGGAGTCGGCATCTGTGTCGGAAGGAAGATCCTTCATGAAAAGCGGGATGTTGTCCCAGGAGGCGAGCGTTTCATCGAGGTTGCGAGGGGCACCATTGGGTGGGTGTGCATAGCTAAAGTCACCGCTTCGAGGAGGTGGTCTGGGAAGAGGAGTTCGAGTGGAGGCGGTGGACGAGGATGGAGCAGAGTCCTCGATGATGGGCTCGATGACCGCCATGATGGACTTGTTCCGTTGGGTATACAAGAGGGAAGTTAGGAGGGAGCAAGCAAGGTGGAGGCTTGGCGACTGGAAGAAAGCTCAAAATCTTTTATTGCGGTTTTGCCGAGCTGCGAGTTCCGGATTCCGAATATTTTTCATGGCCTGATGCTTCTTCTTGACTCTTGTAAGGGTTGCGACTGAGTGTAGGATGTTTGGTCTCCACTGCGAGATCAAGATCGGAAACAATCCTCGCAGCTCATACGAATCGGCCGGCATCCGACAGACTCAATCACGCTTGTGTGCTATTTGAACAACGTGCGAGCGAGATAATGCAATCGATCATTGGTCGGCACATCCGATCTTGCCTTCTCCCTGCAATCTGTCTCAACCCGGTATCGAGAATGATCAAATGAGATGGATTACTACCTGCAATCAGCCACTTGACCTGCGCGCCTTTGGCATGGGCACAAAGGCATCCAAAGGACTCTTTGTCATTTCCCTTCGTGCTCTTTCCAATTCGGCCTCTTCTTCGCTTCTTCCCGCTCTCCTTGCCGCTCTTCGATCCACAGCTTGTTGCAGGCTCGCTGACACTTGTCCACCCTCTCCTCCGTCGGATGTGGGATGCAGTTGACCCTTGGCAGCAAGTCTGGCTCTACTGGCGGCCCAAACGTCATCGTCAGGTGTACGTTCCTGTTGCAATACACCGCCATTGCTGAGTTCTTCTTGCGGTACCCTTTCGTTCGCTTGATGTGCAGCTGCTTCGTCCACCACTGTCGATGTAGGAACTTGTCCTCTCGCGCCTGCTGTGGTTTGGATCAACTTTTGCGCTCTCTCCTTTGCCTCTCCGTGTTCTTCCAATCTCGCCAACTGTTCCCTCTCCCTCCTCTCCTTGTCCTCCAATGCCAGCTTAGCTGCATTTGCCTGTGTCATGGCAATCCTCTGCTGATCTCTCGCCAGCTCTTCGATCGATGGAGCTTCCCTCCTTGTATGCCGTAACCACATGACCCATTGCACGGGTATGGATTTCTGATCGTAGTCTCCCCATTCTTTCTTCTCTTTCCATTGAATCGAGCGTCGTGTATGGCGTGGGTCAAGTGAGCCGGACAGGGAGGGAAGTTCGAGATAAGAGTTGCCTGCTAGATCGTGACCAACAATATACCTGGCCTTGCCGATGCGCAAAGTCTTGGCGACCTTGGTCCAGAAGCTCATCTTGCAATCGAGAGTGGGTTGCTCTTCCGATGAGTCAACGATCGATTTGCTTGAGGTTGCTGTGGAATGGGGCGAGATGTGCGGTTCGACCGAATTGGATTGTCAGCGTTGTTGCTTGGCGCTCGGTGTGATGATTGAAGGGAGGAAGCGACGTTGGAAGCAAGATCGTTCGGAATGCTTCCGTTCAAGCTCTCAAAAGGAAAAGGAAGGGTGCGAGCCTCCACAACTTGGGCACATCTGTTCTCTAGCTGACCAAGCTGAGCTTCTTAAAATCAAAAATAAAATCGAGCGAAAATTGAGGGACCAAAAAGAACTGCGAAAAAGAAGGCTGGCAGGCCGAGTGTTGCTTTTTCCTCTCTCGCGCGTGATCGAATTGAAAACAACACTCCAACTCAGCACACCAAAAAAACAAAAAGTGTTGTTCTCTCTCTGCGCTGCGTCAAAAGTGGAGCTTGACTGAAAGAAAGCGTGGAAAGTCAACAAATCCTTCTCCAAGAAGACTGCAAAAGCGCTCTCTCGGTGGTTCGAGCGCGCTTTTTCTCGCAGAAAAGTGTTGTTCCGCACTGAAACTGTTGTTCGCGTTTCTTCTTACACTTTCACAATCACAGCTTGGCATTCTGTAGCAGCCATATACCTCCTCCATACTCCTCCAACACACCTCATCAGCCCGCAATCGATTCGTTCCTCCTTCTGCAGCAGATTCATCTTCCCCTCCAAACCTTCATAAACCATGGCCTCCGCAGCTCCATCCCAAGAGCATCTTCAGCTCGTCTGCAACCTCCTCGCTCAGACACTCGATCCCGTCCACCGCAAGAACGCAGAACAGCAACTCACTCAAGCGCAATCTCAATCAGGCTTCCTTCAGATCCTCATCGCAGTCATCCAGAATGCACTCATTCAGAGCAACGACGCCGTTCGTCTTTCGGCAGCAATCAAGTTGAAGAACATTTGCAAAACCGCTTGGGATCAAGAATCCGCAGAGGAAGCTTCAGTAGAGACTCCTGTCGCACCACAAGATAAGCTTGCGCTCAAGCAGAGCATCATTCCACTCCTCGTCTCCATCTCCACAAATACGGATGGAAGGCCACCCGCTCCAACAAACGTCAGGTCGCAGCTCGAGGAAGCTATTGCGTTGGTTGCCGAAAGAGATTTCCCTCACGACTGGCCCAACCTCATGGATGACCTCGTTCCAAAGCTCGCAGACCAAGATGATCAGCTCGTTCTCGGTATTCTTCGTACAGCGCACACCATCTTCTACAGGTGGAGATCTGCTTTCAGGAGTGACGATCTCTACACCGAGATCAACTACGTCTTGACCAAGTTTGCTTTGCCTCACCTCGATCTCCTCAAGCGCACGGATCAGAGGTTGCTCGACCCATCGACTCCCCCTCAATCGCTTCCCGTGCTGGGCAACATCATGAACAAGGCATTGCAAGTGTTCTATGATCTGTCCAGTCAAGATTTGCCTCCTCAGATCGAGGACAACATGGCTCCCATCATGGAGATTCTCGCCAGATGGATTTCGCAGTCGAGACCCGAACTTGATTCCGATCCCGATGAGCCTTGTGCATTGCAAGAGATCCGCAGTAGCATTTGCGAAATCGCCGAGCTCTACGCAAAGAGGTATTTGGACGCCTTCCCGCAGTTGCCTACCTTCGTCCAGGGAATTTGGGAGATGCTGGGTGGCTGCACACTTTCTCAGAAATACGACACGTTGGTCTCAAAGGCAGTTGGATTCTTGTCAACCGTAGTTCGAATGGGTAGCTCTAGGGAGATGTTCCAATCGACGGAAACGCTCGAGCAGCTTTGCAGTGCTATCATCTTGCCCAACATTGCCATTCGAGAGGCCGACGAGGAGCTCTTTGAGGACAACCCAATTGAGTACATCCGTCGCGACTTGGAGACCTCCATGGAGGCCGACACGAGGAGGAAAGCCGCCTCCGAGTTCTGTCGCTCTCTTATGGAGTTCTTTGCAGCCGAAGTCACTTCGATCGTTTCGCGCTACATCATGCAGTACCTCGAACAATACCGCGCTGATCCCGCTGCCAACTGGAAGCAAAAAGATACCGCTATTTACTTGCTCACTTCGATTGCCTCCAAGTCGTCCACTGCGCAACATGGTGTCACTTCGACCAACGAGCTCGTTGACGTCGTTCAGTTCTTTTCCGACAACGTCTTTGCCGATCTCCAGCAGAGCTCGGACGATTCACCCAGCCCGATCTTGCAAGTCGACGCGATCAAGTATCTTCACACTTTCCGAAACCAGCTCACCAAAGAACAGCTCCTTTCGGTCCTCCCCTTGCTCGTTCAGCATCTCGAAAGCTCGCAATACGTCACATGCTCCTATGCATCGATCACTATCGAACGCGTTCTTGCTCTCAAGAGGGACGGCAAGTTGCTCTTCACGCCACAAGACGTCCAACCATTTGCGGAGAATATTCTGATGGCGCTCTTCCGCAACATTGAGCGAGGAACGACACCGGAGAAGCTCGCCGAGAACGATTACTTGATGAAGTGTATGATGCGAATGCTCGCCACCGTGCGTGAAGCTATCGCTCCCGCCCACGCTGCGATCTTGAGTCACTTGGCCAACATTCTTGCTGAGATCTCGAAGAACCCTTCCAATCCAAGATTCTCGCAGTTCCTCTTCGAATCCATCTCGGCACTCATCCGATTCACCGTTTCCGCCCAACCCAACAGCCTCGCCGCCTTCGAATCGGCTCTTTTCCCACCATTTACGACGATTCTCAGCCAAGATGTGGCCGAGTTCCAACCTTATGTCTTCCAGATCCTATCACAGATGTTGGAACTTCATCCTCCTGCCTCTGGGCTTCCAGAAGCTTATTCGAGCCTTTTGCCGCCCATCCTTACGCCTGCTTGCTGGGAGAACAGGGGCAACGTGCCAGCGCTCGTCCGTCTCGTCAGGGCATTCCTCGCCAAAGACGCAGCCAACATCGTCGCTCAAGGCCAATTGGGAGCCATGCTGGGTATCTATCAAAAACTCATTTCGACCCGAGTCAACGAAGGTGCGGCGCTCGAGTTGCTCGAGACGCTCTTCGAAGCTGTACCTGCCAGCGGGTTGGATCAGTACAAACGTGCCGTCCTCACCCTGCTCTTGACAAGGTTGCAGAGTAGTAAGACGGACAAGCTTGTCAAGGGGACCATTCACTTTGTTTCCAGCGTGGCATTGACGCCAAAGGGACCAGATTATGCCGTCGAAGCGTTCGAAGCCGTTCAACCTGGCCTATTTGGGCAAATTGCGCAAGGTATTATCGCTCCGGAATTGGGAAACGTCGCTGAACGACAGAAAAAAGTCGTCAGCGTTGGATTCGGTACTCTTCTCCTTCGCAGCTCCAAAATGAGAGAGCAAGCCAATCTTGCTATCTTGCCAACCCTTCTTTCGGCGCATATTAAACTCCTGTTGACGCCTAGCTCGGCGACTAGTACCCAGGACGACGACCTGCTGTTTGCAGACGAAGACAATACGGCAGCTACCAGTTTCCAGTCCTCCTTCTCGCGTCTGGCGGCTTCGGAAACCAAGAAAGTGGACCCCACAGCGGCGGTGTTGAATGGTTCAGAGGTGAAGACGTGGTTCAAGGCAAGTTTGACCCAGTTCAAGGGAGAAGTTGGCGAAGCGGTTTGGGGTGGCGTTTGGCGTGGGGTACAGCCTCAGATGAGAGAGGCTTGGGAGAGGGCGGTGGGCGGTGTGTAGGCGGCATCGAGAAAATCTGGTGGATGGGGCGTTGAGATGTTGGTGTAAGTTAGTCTCCGCTCAGAACTGAAAAGGCGAATACTGTGTATTGGCGATGCAATGATAAAAAGATGATCTTGTTGATTCTTGTCAAGCTTAGGCGCAAAGATTCGATTGTGTGCGTGCGTTCGGGTGTGGAAATGTGCGCTTTCTTGGGTCCGCATGCGAGTGGTGGTCGATGCCTGCGCCCTTGGGTGCTAGCAGAAGCGGAAGGAGGCGGTCAGTGATGGCGGTGACCAGGAGAGGAATGCATTGCAAATCATGACGAGAGCGAACGGGTACAAATACAAATGGATACAACGAAACAAAAGGTGTGGCTGAAGAGGGAAGCCTGAAAATCAAGAAACCGGTGTGTTTGGGAACGACTCTTCAAAGCGATCGATCGCCAAGAGATGATGCTCTTCGAGCAGATCGAATTCCGACATGAATTCTTCTTCGTCGCCCTCTCCTGCGATTTGGCCCGAAGACGGTGGTTGGCTTGTCGGTGGAAGGACAGAGCTCGCCGTCGAAGCAGAGGTGGCGAGGTCGGCTGTAGAAGTTTGAGCGGTATTGGTGATGGCGTACGGAGTTAGTGCGTGCACTGCTTTTGATGGCGTAATGACAAAGCGCAATTGTCGAGCCGTTGTTTTCCTTGCACTTGATGCGGGAGAACGAGGTGCGTCCAGCATCGTCGGTCCGAAGGGATTGAGTACCACTGCAGCTTTACGAACCGTCGTCATGCTGTGCGCCGGTTTGCTATCATTGTTGGTGGACGCCGGATCTGAACAAGAAGAGGTGTGTTGCGGCATTGCGATTCTTCCGCGAGTTTTGGAGAGAAATACTCGCACATTGATCAAATTGGTCCATGTGTGCCCCAATTGCGCTGTTCTGGGGTTCAACACGTAGAGCGGGCCGTCATTGCTTCCACCGTCCGCACGAGCAGCGGAAGAGCTGATAGCTTCAGCTAGTGTTGGTGGCACTGAAGCAAGTAGACCACTAACAAACGCTGATTGAGATGCATAATCCATCGATACAGGATTGTCTGGGAACACGGACTCGGGCAAGTGCGGCAGTCGAGAATCGCCAGATTGACGTTGCGAGCGACTGAGTCGGATGCGGTCCGCAGAATCAAAGACGAAGCGACGTGCAATGTCCTTGTCGATACCGAAGGCATCGCTGACGTGATTGAGCACTAACACGGCTCGACCTGCTGAGCTGGACTTGGAGGACTGCGCGGCGGCAGTCCGATCTCTTTGAGCTCCTGCAGAGTGCTGCGGCAGATGACGCTGAGGGTCGGGAGCAGCAAGACGTTTGAGCGATTCAGCAATCTCGACAAGCATTTTGGACCTCGTGACCAGCGAGTCAATGTCACCAGCTGTAGGGTCCTCTTGGAAAAGAGAGGGAAGATTGTCCACGACGATCATGCCGATTTCTGGCGACGGAGTGTGCACGTTGTCGGTCTGATTGCTGTGCTTTGCTGCTTGTGTAGCTAGCCGACTGATCAGACCTGGTAGGCTGTATTTGAGTGCATGCTCCAGGGCCTCTACATCGGCAACACAAGCGACGTGAAGATTGCGGAGAACCTGCTCGCGTCCGAGCTCGATTGCTCTGGCGAGCAAGATCTCGCGATCAAGCGGGTCTTGAGAGCCTTCTGCTTCGTGGACCAAATGGACGCGCTGAAAGCGCTCGCGAACAGCGTGCTCAGCTAGCTCCAGAGCTCGATCGACGATAGAGTGTGCACCCCTTTCACCGCCGGATGTGATGAAGCAGACGCCAATGCCGCTGTGAGCAGCAATCAGGTCAGACCAGGACGCCATGCCGAAGCCTTGCAATACGTCTCGCAGATCGTCCTCGTCGGTATAGCTGTGCATGTTTCGAGGTGATTCTTCCGTTGCACCGTCAGGCGTCAAAGGCATAAAGCCAAGCGCGGCGAAAGTGCACGCCTGAATCGCGATTTGCGTTTTACCTGAGCCGCTCTCACCTACGAGCTCAGTGAGAAGAGAGGAGCGGAAGCCACCTCTAAGCAGCTCATCTAGCTCGTTGGATCCGGTCGTGAGGAAATGTCTGTCTCGACCGAGAGAGAGCACATCCCTAGTCATGATAGGCATAGCGCTGTTGCTCTCGATGGTTTTGTCGTTGGCGTCCGACCCTTCTGCCTCCTCGTACTGCTCGGTGGCCTCCGTGTTCGTCGGACGAGACCGGTAGGTGGAGGGCATTTCGACATCGTCGTGCATGTCCGCGTCGGACCGAACGTTCGACTCACTGTCCGAGTCCGAGTCTGTCTCGTAGACGTAGCGGTCTACGCCGGGAAAGTTGCCATCGTAGCCTTGAGTAGGAGGTATGATGGTCGAGGATGGAAGCCGTACATCGTCGATACCATTACGGTCGTTGTCGCTGTCGTCTGAGTCTTGATCCGAGTCGGTATCATTGCGATCGATATGGAATAGGCCATGATCAAGCGGCGACGGTGGCTTGCCATTGAGACTATCGAGGACAGAGATGGGTGGCGGCGCTGAAGCGGTAGCTACTTGTAGAACGAGCAGGTCTACTTCAGCCGGAGAGATGCGAAGGGCTTGTTGAAGCTGCTGCGGATGGCTGAGCAGAAGCTCGTCTGTGCTGAAGAGTTTTGCGCGGCGACAGCAGGCCTTGATGCGCTTCGAGATCCAGGGAACGTCGGATATAGCGAGGCTGGTCATCGCGTCCTGAGCCATTCAAGCGCGGTCAAACGACCAGCCGACCTCCGATTGGTATGCTTATCGTTGCAAATGAGTGGCAGCAAAGGTCGTTAGAGTCATGTGTTGTTGTCACGAGAGAAGAGCGCCAATCTTGAAGCCTGGGAGGGGCAAGAGGAAAGTGCTGCTTAGCGTGGCAGTCTGTGCCTCCACACTGTCCCGACTCAGCCTCGCTACGCCACCAAAAAGGTCTTCTGAGAAGTCACACAAAGTGTTGTTCTTGGCCAATTTACGCGACACACGCGCAGATCCGATTGGTGACAAGGCAAATCGGAAGATCCGATCGGGTTGGAGACGGAAGCGATCCGATTAGCAACACTCTCTGCCTTGAGCCTCCAACACACTTTGCGAAAGCCAAGACGTCAACTCCCATGCGCAACATCTTTCGCTGAAGTAGCTGTCTCTTCCAGTGTCGGCTCGGACGCGAAAGGGCAAGAGTAGCTTATACACAGCGGAAGTCCGTGACCGCAGCTATGCAGATCACATTCCATCGAGCCTGATTTGGCCTGGTCCGACGCTGGTAAGGAGCCGCTGATGCACGCTAACTTATCAAGTTGCGTTCCGCAAAGTCATTGAGTTGTACATTACAGCGATAACAATGGCGTAGTGAGATGCCATGCACGTGAACACATCGAGATTCCTGTCATCTTTGTCGCCGTAGAGTGACACGCAGACGGAGTGGCTCGGACCATGAGAGCAATCCGGCTGTCAAAGTGATGTGCTGCATCCGACTCCGCTCGATACGGTCTTACCCAGTGCAGAAGGGCTGCAAGAGCGCACAGACACTTGGCACGATCTCTAGTTCAGTCGAGTCGCGTCGAGATCAACACTCCAACACTCCTTCGGAACTGAAAGCAGAGGAAAGCGAACTAGAAGCCTTTGCTGACGGCTTCTAATGTGGCTTTTTTTTGAAACCCATGCTCGGCAATTCTTGAGCCTCGGGAAGGCGGGAGGCAGATCGTCGAAGCGGCGGTTCTATTCGAGATTGCTGCTGCCGTGGGGATGGGAGCAAAGGTTCAGAAGAAGAGGCAAAAGAGGCCGTTCAAATCAAAGAATTGGGTTGCCCGAGGCAAAGACCCCGAGCGACAGATGCGGGAACTGGACGCGTCTCAGGAGTGTTGTTCTTCATCAACACTTTTTTTTCCCTGGATAAACCCGTGTTGAGCCATTCAAGTTCAGATCACGGCGATCGTTGTAGATCTCAACTTGCAGGCTTTTATTCGACACGAGCTTTCAGTCATTCCACAACAGCATCCGTCAGAAACATCCAAGATCAAGATGTCTCGGTGAAGTCCAATCGAAGTGAGGATGTGGTCGATATCGTATTGATGGAGTGTGGTTTGAGAAGGAGAAAAGAGAGGGCGAGCTGTTGCTAAGCGTAAGTTCACTCCTGCATCTGTGTGCGCGCGTTCCGACAGGCTTGGACAAAGTGGCAATTGTGTTCTTCTTTCGCCGCCGTCTACACTACTAGGCAGCTCGGCTTCAAGAGCTAGACTAGGGAATTTTTAATCAAATCACGCCCTGCACGAGCGCAGGCGCAAGCAACACAAAGCACTCGCTCACACGCACGCACGCACGCACGCACGCACGCCAGCGTCTTGCTTCTGGTTGACACGCGCCTTGTTTGAAAATCGCTAATTTTTCCCACTTCGAGACTGCGAGTGTGCATCTTTGCCTCGCCTCGCATCGCTTCGCCCACGTCCTTCTCAAGTCGGGAAGATCTGTGCAGCTTGATTTGCCAACACCGCTTTTTTGCTTGCGTGCAACACTTCTGTTTTTTGCCTGGGTTGCGTCCAACAGACACGGCGAATGTGCCTGTGGCGCGTGTCGACAGGTTTGTCCGACTGTGTGGTAGTTTCAGCGCAAACGTGCCTGTGTTGGACTTCCGTGTTCGTGTTTGAAACTTGAGCTTCGTCGTCGAGCTTTTGCTTGCCTGGGCTCGGGTGCCTTCTCTTGCTGGCATATCGTCGTCGTCGCCGTGCACTCGAGCTGCATAGTTTGCAATTGTCGCCGACACCTCGTCCCTTGTTTGGTAGCTTTCGCGCGCTTCGGATCTTGTCCAACTTGACTCAAACTCGTCCAACTTGCCTTATCAACCTTGCTTTCTTTCCTCTTCCATCTTCCTACCTTCCCCCTCACAACCATCTCCATCTCCTCCCTCACACAAGATGTCTACCACCGAAGTTGAGACCCTCGTCATTGGTGCCGGCCCTACCGGTCTTGGTGCTGCCAAGCGTCTTCAGCAGCTCGTAAGTATTCAATTTCGCTGGTCGTCACAGACACGCAATTGAAGGTGGGGATCGCTTCGATCACTGCGATCCAGAGATTCCGCTGAAAGCTGAAATCTGCGCTGAAAAGATCGACCTGCGAGCGAAATGAAGGCGGCGACACGGAGCTTCCGAAACTGACTCTTTCTGCTTTCTACCTTCTTGCCAACTCTGCATCTTTGTGCTTCTTTCTTCCCGCAATCAGAACCACGGCCCATGGCTCCTTATTGATGCCAACAAGGAGGCCGGTGGTCTCGCCTCGACCGATACCACCGACGAAGGCTTCCTCTTCGATGTCGGAGGACACGTCATCTTCTCGCACTACCAGTACTTTGACGACATGATCGCAGAGGCCCTCCCCAACAAGGAGGACTGGTACGAGCACCAGCGTGTCTCGTACGTTCGCTCCAAGAACGTCTGGGTCCCTTACCCTTACCAGAACAACATCACCGTCCTCCCCGTCGAGGAACAGGTCAAGTGCATCGAGGGCATGATCGACGCTGCCGAGGAGCGTGCTCGCGCCAAGGATGCCCCTACTACGTTCGACGAGTGGATCATGCGTATGATGGGTCAGGGTCTCGCTGATCTCTTCATGCGTCCTTACAACTTCAAGGTCTGGGCTGTTCCTACCACCATGATGCAGTGCAAGTGGCTCGGTGAGCGTGTCGCCGCTCCCTCGCTCAAGCTCGTTGTTTCCAACACTTTGAACAAGAAGGTCGCTGGTAACTGGGGTCCTAACGCCACCTTCAAGTTCCCTGCCCGTGACGGTACCGGAGGTATCTGGAAGGCTGTTGCCCGCACCCTCCCCCAGGACAAGCTCCTTTTCAACAAGTACGTCAAGTCGGTTGACGCTGTTGGCCACACTGTTTCGCTCTCGGACGGCTCGAGCATCAAGTACAAGCACTTGATCAGCACCATGAACCTCGATTACTTGATCGACAACGTCCAGCTCCCCGCCGAGGACAACCACGCTCAGCTCAAGGTTGCTGTCAAGGAAGGTCTAGTTTCGTCGTCGACCCACGTTATCGGTATCGGTATCCGTGGCTCGCTTCCTCCCCGTATCGGTGACAAGTGCTGGCTCTACTTCCCCGAGGATGACTGCCCCTTCTACCGTGCTACCATCTTCTCCAACTACTCGCCATACAACTGCCCCCAGGCTGACGTCAAGCTCCCTACTTTGCAGTACGCTGACCCCTCCAAGGGCACTCCCTCTAAGGAGGCCAAGGAGGGACCTTACTGGTCGCTCATGATGGAGGTTTCCGAGTCGCACCTCAAGCCCGTTGATGCGCAGAAGATCCTTGCCGAGACCATCCAGGGATGCATCAACACCAACCTCATCAACGCTGATGACGAGATCGTCTCGACCTACCACCGCAAGTTCACCCCCGGATACCCCACTCCCTCGCTTGGACGTGACGCTGCTCTTGCTACCTTGTTGCCCGCACTTGAGAAGCACGACATCTACAGCCGTGGTCGATTCGGATCTTGGAAGTACGAGGTCGGCAACCAGGACCACTCTTCGGCTCTCGGATGGGAGGCTGTCAACCGCGCACTTCTCGGCACTCCCGAGTTGACATTGCTCAACCCTGACTGGGTCAACGGGCGTCGCAACCACGAGCTTCGTCTTACCAGCAAGTAAATGGAATTGCATACACAGATGTTGCAGGACACGCAGCTCTTCTCGAAGTGGCGTTGTGTCCGCCTCTAGACTGTTCTCATCTTGTCTCACACCCAACCCCCTCACCGCGCGCACATGGATTGCTTTTGAAGCGCCGGTTGTATATTGTCGTCACGCTATCACTACACATTGTCATTTAGAAGGATTTCTTATGTTTCTCTGCGAGTGTTTGAAGAGTGTGTAACATCGATCCGAAGATTCGGCAGGTCCGAACCAGGCCAGCTTAGGCTATGAGGCTATGATGATGAATGCTGTAGTGACATGAGGCTCACAAGACGATGATCGGGGAGCTCGAAGAGAACACGGTCGATTCGATGCCGTTGGAAGAGTCGAAGCGGAGAGAGAGGCGAAATCTCGGCAAGACTCCTCTGTGTGTGGGAGTCGATTTTTCTTCTTGCCGTGAGCAATTTCGAGCTCCGTCGCGGACCATTGCCGAGATTCCACCGATGACTGACCACGCTACCGTAGCTGTTTTGTGATCTGCAAAGAAGAACTCCCAAGCTCTCAAAGGGTTCATCACAGACGAGAAGACTTGCTTGGGGCTCCAGAAGAAATGCTAGAAAGAAGTGTTGCTTGATTAATGCTTGCCGAGAAGGTTGCCAGGGTCTATGAGTATCACTTGGAGCTCATTGGCTGTTTCTTCTCTGTGTTCATGTTGATGCTTTTCCGCTCTCCCTCTTCTTCTCTGTCTCTCTGTCTCCTTTGAATCATGCAAAGTTGACTGTATGATTGCGAGGTGGCAATCAAGCCACACCGAAATCAATGCTCTGTCTCTGCTTTGCGCCTCTATGCTCTTCCGATCAACTGACTGTGATAATGCTGTTTCGGGCCGGATTCTTTGCGTTGTGATTTGTGTGTGGAGTCGAGTGGAGTTGAGGCGAATCACAGAGCAGCAGCAGCAGAAGTAGAGAACGCACAGACGCACTTGGAAGCCCAAAAAAAGTGACTGAGCAACCGTGTTTTTGTGGTGCATTCTTTTGTTGATTTTTTTGGCTGGGATTCTGCTGCAGATCGGCACGTCTCGACCAGAACATCACTGCCAAACTGCACCCTGAGCCAGCCAGTCAACCGTAGACATCGTCGCTGAATGCAATCTCTCTCATCAACTGCATCCACAACCACATCACGTCCTCCAGGTCCTCTGCTCGTTCTTCTTTTTGCGTTCGATCAATCTCGTGGCTATCCATCAATCGCTCCTCACAACGGTCAAGTCTCTCAATCTCACAAGGCAGCATCGTAAGTCTCTTCTCTCTCCCGCAGCTGCCTGCTCGCTCATCATGAAAGCGTGGCTGATTGTCATATCAATCATCTCGTCTTACTGACACACAATCTTCCTTGTTTACTGTCCTTGCTCCTTCTCTGTGCTATCTCGCGACTCATCTTCGACGCAGTCAGCCCTTGACAACCTTATCTTCTTTACGCTTGACGCCGTTCATCCAATTCGATCCCGTCACTTGCCCATCTAGGCAGCAAATCTGCTACGAAATGTCTTTCTCTTCTGACAAGGGAAGCCGACGAGGCTCCATCTCACTCAGCAGTAGGCGTCGTGGCTCCGGTACTGAGAAGCTCGAAACTCATGTAAGTGTCATCTAGCTCGACTCGGTCTGGATCGCAAGGATAGATAAGCTCGTTCCCTTCGACACTCTCTTCACCTCTCGCTCTCGACATCCCAGCTGCAATTCGCTTCACGGTGAAGCACGAAGACCTCCTTCTCGGCCTCCTTTCGGAACGTATCATCTCGCCTAGCTTAGTCGTGGCCTTCTCTTTTCGTCAAGCGAAGATCAAACCCCACCAACGGCGACATCTCAGGAGGCCCATCGAACCCCGCCTCGCATTACGCCCACCATCCCCAGATTCAACAGAGAGAGACAGAGAGTCGGAAAAAACGAGCGCCGATATGGTCGCCCTGGCAGATTTCTTGCTGCCTGATCTATCCTCCTTCCCAATGTCGCACCTCGTCGACTGTAGCATCTCATACATGGAGCGTGCCTTGCTGACGCTCAATCCTCTACGCGAACCCTCCTTGACCAAACAGATTGCTTCCTGGCACACCAGTACTCACAAGCACGAGGACAACCCACATGCACACGAAGAGCAGCTCCAAAAGGTCTATGAGCGTTTCGAAAAGCTCTTCACCCTTACTCCTCAGCGTCTTCGTATGATTACCGACCGATTCGTCGGTGTTCTCGAAGAGGGTCTTCAGAAGGATGGTCAGACCGTACCCATGCTTCCCGCCTACGTTTTCGGTTGGCCTTCAGGTGACGAGGTCGGATCGTACCTTGCCCTCGATCTGGGTGGAACCAATTTGCGAGTCTGCCACGTCGTCCTCAAGGGTGCCGGCAAGTTCGAGATTACTCAGTCCAAGTTCCGTCTCACCGAGGAACAAAAGCAGACCGACGGCGCCAAGCTTTTCGACTTTTGCGCTGATTGCTTGGCTACTTTCATCAAGGACCACTTTGGAGACCAGAATGGCGATGTGATTCTGGAAGAGGAGCTTGCTCTCGGCTTCACCTTCAGTTACCCCATGGAGCAGGACAAGATCGACCACGGTAGGCTCGTACGATGGACCAAAGGATTCGGCAACCCCAACACCGAAGGCCGTGATTGCGCTGCCATGTTCCGCGAGTCGCTCGATAAGTACAAGCTTCCCATCAAGATGGTTTCCATTATCAACGATACCACTGGTACGCTGATTGCTTCCAACTACGTCAACCACGAGACCAGGATCGCATGTATCTTTGGTACGGGCTGTAACGCTGCCTACATGGAACACATCAAGGATATCCCCAAAATCAAGCACCTCGGCTTGCCCGAAGACGAAGACATGGCCATCAACTGCGAGTATGGTGCTTTCGACTCGTTCAAGCACGAACACATGGCCGAGATCCGAACCAAGTACGACGAGCACATTGACTTGCACTCGAACAAGCCGCATGAGCAGTCGTACGAAAAGATGATCGCCGGTCTCTACCTCGGAGAGATCTTCCGTCTTTGCATCTGTGACTTGATCGATGAAGGTGTGCTCTTCTTGGGACAGAACACGTACAAGCTGGAAAAGACCAATGCCTTCGACACTGCCTTTTTGTCGTTGATGGAGTCGGATCCTACAGACGAGCTTTTGACGGTGATCGGACTGTTCACTCACTTCTTCGGTATCGACACCACCATCGAGGAGCGACAGTTCTTCCGCAAGTTGGCCAAGTTGATCGGTACCCGTTCGGCGCGTTTGAGCTCGTGCGGTATCGCAGCATTGGTGACCAAGATGGGCTACCTCGACAAGGGATGCGGTGTCGGTGCTGATGGTTCGCTCTACTCCAAGTACCCTGGCTTTGCGGACCGCTTGCACCAGGCGTTGGAGGACATCTTTGGCGAGAAGGGTAAGAACATTCGCACCTACCAGGCCGAAGATGGTTCGGGAGTTGGTTCGGCCATCATTGCTGCTATGACCAAGGCGCGTAAGGAGGAGGGCAAGTACGAGCACGTCTAAGGCGAAAGCTAGTCAGTTGATCCAGATCCAAAACAAAAGTAATGTACCTCGCTGCAAGTGTCAAGCCTATTGTTGATTCCGGTGTATCAGATAAGCTTTGCATGTGTCATTGCTGGGATGTGCGGACGGTATCAGGCTCGCGAAGATGACGCGCCAGTCATGGTAGATTGTGATCGGTTGCAAACAGGACATGTTGCTGGGATGGGGAATCGGCATCTATGCACAGCAGGGCCTGCCCAAACACAATGCTGTCTTATACCCTGAGGTCGAAGGAGAGATTTGCGAGCAACACAATGATTCATGAGCACCCTTGACCTTTGTTCGGCAATCACCGAAATGAAGGAGCATTGAGCAACAGTCAGAAGAAAAATCACTGAATGGCTTGATCGGAAAAGGCGCGCGCTCGGTCCCTTTTTTGTGATTTCTGCCCCTTGTGACGTGTGCGCGCTGCTGTTGCAAGAAAACAGCAGGCGAGATTGCCGAAGTGAGGCTGGCCGGCAATGTTTGCTTTGCGGAGAAGTCACCGGTTTTCCCCTCGTCTCTTTTCTCTTTGCCCCGCTTTCTCTCTTTGCGCTAGCACCCTTGCACCTGTTCTTCTCGACTGGGCTCGGCGAAATAGATCTTCCGAAACCCGTTCCAGCTCATTCAAATATTCCTAGACAGCGAAAGCGACGGCGGCGGGTGTATGGTCACGGCTTCTTTGCCAGCCTGTGGAGGCGCGCGGTCAACAGGCACTCGCTGCTGAGTTTGAAATCACGTGGAGTTGCGTGGCACATACGACCCGGTCAAATCACAATACAAGATGTAAGATCTCGAGAGAGTCAGAGCTATGGACATCAGCAAGGGGTGCGAAGAGTTACGAACAGATAGATTTCAAGCCAGCCTGTGTTGTCCGTATGCGTGTGTGTATCGGTGGGTCGGAAAGAGGGGCAACAACAAGAAGAAGAAAAAGGGTCACACAAGCGAGTTCAGTAGTATGAGTGGATCAGGCACAAACACAATTCCGCTCAGCCAAGTCCAACCGGCAATCTCGCTCTCCACGTCGGCATTCTACTCTTGACATCGAGAATTTCTCAAAGTGGCACAGTGACGCACCAACCAAGTGTGCCGCTCTCCTGTGTCTGTGTTGAATGACCGGTCTTCTTGCCCCCGCTTATTCTCCACTGCCTGTTGCTGTTACTGCCCTGCTGCTGCTGCTGCTGTGCTCTCCCTCCCCGCGCGAACAACCAAGCGACGTAGCCGCTCGTCGCCGCCCAAGCCACTCTCTGAAGAGCTGTGTCGGTGTCGGTCTTTGCAAACAGCTGAGCAAGAGGTGCAGCCGCCGTCGGTCAATCTCCTCCCCGCTATATAAACTTGATCCGTCTTCGGAAATCTTTCCTTCAATCCCCATCATCATCACCTTTTGATATTCATACATACATCGTCAAAATGTAAGTTCTTCCCGCAGACATCGAGCCCGACAAGACCTTGGTCGCCTAGCACTTCTTCTCGAATGGTGGCGTCCGATGCTGGTCATCATCATGAACCTATCCAAGGCAAATGTATGACGGAACAGGCTGCTGACTCTCCTATTCCTTTCGCTCTCCGTTGCACAATCTCTCTTCTCGCTCTCGCAGGCCTACTTCTCACTTCAAGCTCAACTCTGGCGCTTCCATCCCCTCGGTCGGTCTCGGCACCTGGCAGTCGCCCAAGGGCGAGGTCCGTGATGCTGTCTGCCACGCTCTCAAGTCTGGCTACCGTCACATTGACTGCGCCTGGGGTTACCAGAACGAGGACGAGGTCGGAGAGGGTATCAAGCTCTCTGGTGTTCCCCGTGAGGAGATCTGGATCACCTCCAAGCTCTTCGAGTACCACCACAACCACGTTCGTCAGGCCGTTCAGGACACCCTTGACAAGCTCGGCGTAAAGTACCTCGACCTTTACCTCATGCACTGGAACATCGCTTTCGTCCCCGAGGACGTCCCCGAGGGTCAGCTCCCCCGTGACTCCAAGAAGGACCCCAAGACCGGCAAGCACTTGCTCGACTTGGAGACCACCGAGAACTTCACCAAGGTCTGGGCCGACCTCGAGAAGCTCGTTGACGAGGGTCTTGTCAAGAACATTGGTATCTCCAACTTCTCCATTCGCCGCACCAAGGAGCTCCTCAAGTCGTGCCGCATCAAGCCCGTCGTCAACCAGGTCGAGCTTTCCTTCACTTTCCCCCAGCCCGAGCTCGTCAAGTGGCTCAAGAGCCAGGACATCTTGCCCCAGGCTTACTCGCCTCTCGGTTCCACCGGTGCCAGCCAGGCCTCGCTCAGCGTCGTCGACAACATTGCCAAGAAGCACAACGTCCAGGGTGCCAACGTCCTCATCTCGTGGCAGGTCGCTCGTGGCTGCAACCCTCTCCCCAAGTCGGTCACCCCGGCTCGTATCGAGAACAACCTCAAGCTCATCGACCTTTCCCCCGAGGAGTTGGACGAGCTCGAGAAGGGCGCCCTCGCTCAGGAGCCCAAGAAGGTTTGCGACCAGTCCGACCTCGTTGTCCCCTCGTACGACATCTTTGAGGCCAACAACCCCGAGAACAACGACAAGGTCCAGGCCACCAAGGCCTAAGCTTGCGTCCTTTTCGACTAGAAGTTTCAAAGCATACCAAAAATGTACTCTTATACAGCAGTAGCAAAGTAACAATGTCACCTGCGTGCATCTTATATCGTCTCGAAGGTCTGTGTTGATTTGTGATCGTGTCTCGTTTAGACAGCGTCGTACACACGATCATTCTTGCCGCCCATTGCTTCTTTCACGAGTCTTGCGGTATAGCCAAGGAGTGGTTTGCGAAGATCCTAACCTAGGCCACGATGTCAGCGAATCTGATATGGGGCTGCCTTCGAACAAGATGTGAGCATTACGAAGTCGTTCCTGTGCCAACATTCTGAACCTGTCACGTTCATAGACCGGATCCCAATTCCCCGGCCCGCGACCAGCTTCTGTAGCTATGTGCGTCAAGACTCTCACTCCTAGGACGACTTCGATGAGCCGCTCCGCATCGTGCGCAAGCCTTTGCAAGCATCACACCTGATATCGCGATTGTGCTACCAAGGTATCGCACGGCGGCATTTGTGATCACGGGACAATGTCGCTGACAAGGATGAGCAAATCGAGAGAGCGACTGTGTCTTCATGCGTAAGCCGAGCTGGAATAGTGCGCGAATTTCCTTTGACCTTTCGTATATCGTCCACAGTGACCAGAGCTGAGCAGCGCATGGAGGAATGGCTGGTCCGGTCTGCCGCTCTGTCGAGCTTCTCAGACGCAACAATGCCGTTTCACTATACAGACTGAAGCTCAGCTGCACCGAGACGATGAGTCTGTTTGGAGCGATGGAGGGATTTAGATGGTTCGTTGCTAGCGATCTAGTAGCTTCGTGCAAAGATTGACGCTGAGCCGGATTCAAAGTGAACATGACGTGCCGTTCAGGGTCGTTACAGCCTCACTTTGCGCCATTCAGCCAGGCTTCATACATCTCACAGAGCATGTGAACGGTAAGCCTTCCTGTCAAGTCGCATCTTATCGCAGAAGCAAGTCCAAGGGCAAAGGCAGATGCATCTCGATGTTATGTGAGGGTTGAGGTCAACAGCAGGTGCAAGCGATGTCTGAAAGCTCCGGCATCGCCATACGTTCAGGTATCTTTCGCAATGCATATTCTTTCACTTTCACACTTTGTTGCTTCGCTAAATCCGACATGAGTTGCACTGTGCATCTTGATCGCTGGTCGATCAGACTGTCGGAGATGATAAGGCCTCCCCGTTGAAATAGGAGCGAGTCTCTTAGCGGCGGCCACATTTTGCAGCCAAGCTTGAACTATACTTGCAGATCCGCAAATTGTGCAATGCATGTTGTAGACGTCCAAAGGACCTCCCCTGGATCCTTTTTGCTTGCTCAGGTGCGTCAACAGCGAGAAGCAACGGCAGTCACAATCGATCGCTGAGCCGGCAGTACAACCTCACGGGTATCGCACTGGTGGCGCCAACCGTCGCTCCTCTGTCGACCACGAACCGTCCTTCCGCTCTGCCTTGCTACTGGCCAGGCGCGAGGCGATCAACTGGCTTGTTGACTTCCCAAGCACGCATCTCACTCCTCTACACTTCCCCTCGTCAATGCTACTTGCGTATACGGCGCCGTCCAGAACACAGCCAAGCACAACACACTTGACTCCGCTATGCCGCATCTGCACCATCATGCTTCTGGGCCGACCAACTCCGATCTACCCAGATCGGATGCCTCCGTGGCGTCTAAGTTTGTGCCACATCGTCGTTACTGACCTTCCCACCCTCGAAGAACGGAGGCACTTTTGGAGTGAGCAAGCTTCGCCTCGCACTCGGCGCAGGTCAGCTTGATGCTTTCCTCGGAACAGGCAACGGCGGAAGGATATCAACACGAGTTTCTGTGCACAACATGAGCTCTTAGCGTGAAATCATACGGATTCGCGTGCTTCGAGGACAGAAGCTTTGCATCAGTGAACATTAGCGGCCATAATGTTGTCAAGGTGTGACAGTTTTATCCGTAAGACCCGTACTTTTTTTGAGCGGCAGACGACTGTGCCGTCGCTGACCTCATGAACTGGACGAGCGAAATGGAAGCTCTGCTAACTTACTAAGAATCACGAAAGCGCCGTCGGCATATCAAATTAATTGTCATTTGTCGTTCACACGTAGAGTCTGCGCGAAAAGTTTCCTTTCACCAGTTGGAGAAGCGTTCGGCCGTTCGAAATCTTGTCATTCAGATTTGAGGCTTTTGAAGTAATTGTGGGACCAGAATCGCAACGCTGCGAAAACAAAATGTGCTCAGCAAATCGAGGCGCAAAGTCAAGCTGCATACAAAGCCGATCACATTGACATAGCCCACCACGATGCCAATGTTGGCCTGACAGTAAATTGAGACCGTTGTGGCACAAAGTATCGTCGTACGTGGTAACGAATACTTGAGTGCTGTTGCTGAAAAATGGGACAGTGAAATTATATCTGAGCACAAAACGAACAGCTTAGACTCACGAGAAGAGTGTTGAAATCACGCGTGCGTGCGTTTCGTCTGCCTTTGCTTCCACCGAGATACAGTAGGCTGCCGCTACCGGTCAAAACTTGATCAATGGCTGTCGCGTCTTGCTTACTATCTGCCTGATTTCGCCGTTCAGGGGCCAGAAATGACAAAATGATGGTGGAAGGTGAACGAAAAAGAAGCCAAACATGGGGGTGTGCGGTCACAGAGCAAACACGCGGTGCGATCAGCTGCGAAGCTCACATACTGTCCCACTCAAACAGCTAAACAGCTTTTTTTCAATGTAACGAAAATTAGATTGCTTAGGTCTGTGCTACAATTTATGGCCTGTCTGTTCGCTCAACACCTGATCGTACGTTGACATGAAATGCTTAAAATTCGGTAGGCTCGCAAGTGTAAAAACCATCCCGAACGCCGCAGTATCCGCATCCAGTTCCGGCAAAGCAAATCTGGTATCTGCACACCTGGGGCTCATCAAGACAGGGCTGGTACCCGACCGGTCGATAGCATTTCTGTTGATAGCATTCGCCTGGCTGCGTGCACTGCGAATCCTGAGTGCAAGCTCCACCGATAGGAACGCTTCCCGCCGGGACTGTACACCAGAAGCATCGGAATGGACGGGGTGAGGCGGTCAGTCTGGCACACCGAGACGTTACTCGCTTCAAGGAAGACGTACCAAGGAGGTGGGAAGGGTGGAACAGACGACACAGGGCGACGCCGGCCGATACAGTGCGTCAGACAAATACCAACTCACCAATGCACTTTCCTTTGCTGCAAAGTCCGCTAGCGCAATCACCATTAGCAGAACAGGCTGAGCACAAGCAAAGACCGTTGAAGGGAAAGTTGAGCGTGCGGCAGTAGCCCGAATCACAGGTGGTGGTGTCGCTGTTGAGCGCTGGGAGACCATTGCGTACGGTGCACTGGCCAGAAGCAGAGCAGGTTGTCAGGATCTGGCAGCTCTGGGTGTTCGTGCTGAGACAAGCTCCTTTGACAGGAATGCGGCATTGTGAGAATTGACAGAAGTTGGTGACACAAGTCGAGGATGCGGTGCAGAGAGCACCAACAGGCGAGAGTGCTCGGGGCAGGAGAAGAGAAGACTCTTGAGTTTCTTGATAGTCAAGCACGAGAGAAAGCGAGGCGAAGAGGGTGGCCATCAGCTATGCGTTACACGATGAAGCTCGCTGCCTCTCAAGCTGGGTCTGAGCAGGCCATGGCACCGAGTTAAACTCACCAGAAGCAGTTCTGATCGAAAGAGCTGTCACCGGGTGTCCAAGAGAGCAGAAGAGTAGTAGGAGGACTCCCACAAGCAGGATCAGGGAGCGGGGCATCTTGTGATCCTTCATTGCTCTTGACTTGGTGGGCGGGGGCTCCGACTTAGGTTCGTAGGAGTTTCCTCGGCTGGAAGCAACCTTGTTTGGTAGAAGAGGAGGCAGATGATGCTTCTTTGGATGCAACGACGGGCCAGCATCGCTTCTCTTATAGCTTCATAGAATCATAGGAGCACCTTTTCGAGAATGGTCGCTTTGAGTGTCTGTAGCCTCTTCATGTGAGTGTATGTAGCCTCTTCTTCCAGCCCATCCTGATTGCTCGAATCGGAAAGGGAAGGTGTAGGGAGCCGTGTGACAATCAGACGTCTCACATGTCTCACCCGCGTATTTCCCGCTTCAGTCTTACGTCTCGTGGTGGCTTTACTCCATAATTCTTGGCATCCGTCTCAGCCATGAATGGCGTTGATCCGGACCATACATTCCCGCGGGAAATGTGGCACTAAGACTGACTCTTCGTTGAGGTGACACCAAAGCCAACCTCGATCACATCGAAACCGCACGTGGCCCTTCACAGTCTCGGGAGACATTTCAGCCTTTATTCGCTTCCATTGCGAGTCATCGATACCAAAAGTTGACGCTGGCGCTCGTGCTCAAGCTCTGCACGCAATGATACCAACCTTGAGGTATATACAAGACATCACCGGGGCCGAGTTCTGTGACGAAGGCGTTTTCAGAAGCGAGAGCCTCGGCCAGCAGAGGCTTATCCTCTTCCGGATGCAGCAGCTCGTGCTCCGACGCTATTGTCGACGTGTTCTGCTGCGGACCGCTCTCCTTGATGTACAAGCATGGCGCAAGCTCTGGAGCAAAGAGATGGATGCGCTTGCGGCCAACGACCTGTGCGAATAGATTCTCGTACGGATCTCGATGCAGAGGGGTATAGGTACCTGCTGGACCGATCCAGACGTTGCTGCGCCATTGTTCTTGCGATCCTTTGGGGCCAGCTTTGGTATGAGGAAGCCCAGGAGCGTCGGATGCCAGACTGGGCACTTTCGAGAGGAGGTCGAATTGGGCTAGATACCCAACCGGCTGTTGCTCTTCGCCGCCTTGGCCAGCCTGCCATGGGATCTTTTGCTGAATGAAAGCATCGAGGAACAGACCTGAGACGCAAAAGATGGGCAAGATGAGCGTCAGCTACCAACCCGTTCCTTCCGTTCGGAGAAGCACAAGAGCCTCTAGAGCTCTTTCATAACATTGCGAACTTACCAAAGGGCAGCTCGATGCGATCCCACTTGCTGCCTCCCGCGTTATAGCCGACGTTACGCTGAGAGACTTCAACTGGAACAATGAGATCCGCTGCATCGGCTTTCTTGAGGCCATTGAGCGTCTCTTTTCCGTCAGGTGCGAGGCGTGACCATGACTGTAACGCCGGCCAGACAACCTTGTCCGGCGATGGCTGACTCGTGAGAAGACCCTCGAAATGACCCGGACGTCCCTTCAGCTGGAAGTCTTTCACGAAGCGTGCAGGCGATAGTCCATTGCGCAGCGAGGCTAGCGCTCTGATTGACATCGTCTCGTTCCGGAACGTGGTAGAAGAGAAGACGAGGGCACGGAAGGGCCCTGCAAGAACATGGACCCTGCGTCGTTGTGGAGGGTTTACAGAGCTGCTTATCACGCGTGCGGATGCAGCCAATATAGTTGCAACGTCAACCGTGACTTAGATCGAAGGGTCTTTAGCTCAGCAGTAGAGCGGCAGACTTCGGCTTTTATTCGAAGATCCCTAGGGTGTTCTGCAGGTCGCGGGTTCAATCCCCGTAGGACTCTCTCTTTCTTTTTGCATCCTTGTGTCCTCAAAGGGTACGCACTTTTTGTCGCTCAGACTGCGTTACGCGGCGCAGAATGCTGACAGGTCGCACAGACCTGGACGTTTGGAGGACCGAGCGTAGCAATGATATATACGAGGACAATGGTCGACAATGAACCAGCGCACAGACTCTTTCATGAGCGCCCATTGTGCGCCTGGACGCGTAGTATCATCCGCACATGCCATTATTCCCTTTGTTCAGAGCGGTCCTTTTGTTCAAGCACAGACGCAGAAAGTATGGAAGGACGAAGAAGTCATTCTTATCATGAAAATCCCTAGTAATACAATGTGACGAAGTGGAAGAGTGCAGGTGACAATGGAGCAGTACTGGTTTTGGTGTCGCTTCGAATTGAAGCGGCAAAGAGAGAGGCCACAGGGTGGCAATTATTTTTTTCGAGGAAGAAAAATGAGCATGAGAATTGCGAAGCACGACAGTCGCAATCATCTACATCATCCAGTCCCAAAGGCGCTGAAGAGCAGACTTGGGGGTCTGATCCTCCTTGATCTTCTCGGCCTCTTCGTCCTCGTCGATCTGCCTGCGACCAGTGTCGAAATCCATTTCGGAAAGGCTGACAAACTTGGTCTTGTGCCAGAACTTCCAGCCGAGCCACATGACGAGGTACATGGGGATACAGATGTAGGTGGTGACGAAGGTGCTGGTGTTCCACTGGCCGTTGAGGAAGACGGTGAAGCCTGCGAAAAGAAGCACGAGACTAAGGAAGAAGAGACCGAAGTAGGTAAGGTAGGGCTGGAATGGCGCGACGTATGGCAGGGTGCTCCGGGGGATTTGGTGAAATTTGAGACCGTGGTAAAAGCGAGCATACGTTCCAAGAATCGTGAGCCACGCTAGGATCACGCTGATAGCGCTGATGTCGTAGAGATATTCGAAGGCCTGCTCGGCACCACCGGTTCCACAGGACATGTAGGCAAGGAAACCAAAGAGGGAGGTGACGGTGAGGGCCCAGATGGGAAGACCGGCCTTGGTGCACTTTCGGAGGAATCCCGGCGCCTTGTGCTCGAGCGCAAGCGCATAAAGGGTCCTGGACGATGCATAGAGGTCCGAGTTTGCAGCCGACCACGTTGTAACCAAGAGTACGGCATTGACAATGCTGGGAAGGGCCTTGATGCCTGCGTTTTTTACGGCCAAGACGAAGGGAGAAGCACTTGCATTGCCGCTGCCGTTGAGCAAGCGAGGGTCGTCGTAGGGAACAACGAGACCAACCATGAAGATGGCGAGAACGTAGAAGAGGAGAATACGCCAGAAGACACGCTTGATGGCCTTGGGAACGTTCTTGCGGGGGTTCTGGACCTCACCGACAGCGACACCGATGATCTCAGTTCCAGCAAAGGAAAAGGCAGACTGGACGAAAACGTTCCAGAAGGCGAGGAAACGGCCAAAAGCACCGCTGATACCGCCAGTAGGCTTGCCAGTGACGGGGTCGGGAGTCCAGAAGAGCTGAGCCATCGGTCCGGGATCTTTCCAGTAGCGGAAGCCAAGGCGGTCACCGCGAGGACCTCCGCCAAGGTCGATGACGAGCGAGGTAATGATGAGAACAATGATGGCGACAACCTTGATGAGGCAGAACCAGAACTCGGTCTCACCGTAGTACTTGACGCCGAGGAAGTTGACACCGATGACGAGGACAAGGAGGATCGAGATCCATGCGGCAGGGTTGATGGAGGCGTCGGTGTCCCAGTATTGAATCAAAATGGCAGAGGCGGAAATCTCGGTTGGGATGGTAATACCGTAAGAGTACCAGTAAGTCCAACCAAGAGCGAAACCAAGACTTGGGTCGAGGAAGCGAGTGGCGTGGTGAGTGAAGCCTCCGGGCACGGCAAGCAGGGTGCTGACCTCACCGAGAGCAACCATCATGGAGTAGACGACGACACCCATGATTGTGTAGGCGATGAGGGTGCTGACGGGACCGGCGTTGGCGAGCGAGCCACCAAGACCGACGAAGAGACCAGTACCGATGGTACCACCGAGGGCAATCATGGAGAGATGCCTTTGCTTGAGGTTGCGCTGAACGGTACCATCAGCAGAGTCCTGGTTCATACCAAGACGCTCCATGGCCTGAGGATCTTCATTCTGAGAGCTCTTCTCATTGTTGTCGGAAGAGGGGTAGGAGCTCTTCTCCATGTCGGGAGAGAGCACGGGCATTGCCGCGATACCGTCGGTAGAAGCCATGATTAGAGGGTGATATCCAATCAACGAAAAGGTTGGCTGGACGAGTGTGGGGTCAGGTTGATGTGGTGAAGTAGAAAGAAGATGAAGATGGGGGAGGAGTGGTATATGTAAAGTTCGGTGAAAGACCGAAATTTGAGGAGCCAATGATTCGCGAGCAAGAAAAGTTTGCGCAGATGGCGCAGAAAAAAAACAAATTACAGTGGAAAAGGCGAGGCCCAAGCTGGTGCTGTCAAAGAACGCGCCGTCGGCTCTTCTTTGAATTCTCTCTTCTCCCTTCCGCCACAGCAGAGCTCAGAGTATGCTTCCGCCAAATCAAGTTGCGGGTCGAGATGACTCCAAAAGGGGCGTAGGGTGTAGAGCTAGTAGGACAGGTTGAGGGTAGAGGGTTGGGTGGGTGAATGGAATGGGGCTGGACTCGAGGCGCCGAGGGCATGCAACCACACAATTGCTTTGTTCGATCTAGCGAATCAAAATTTCGGATCCATTTCGGCATCTGACTGAATTCTCCATCGGAAGCGTCGCCACTGATGAAACTCGAATCGGTTGCGCAGACAAGGTCGTGTGAGCATGAACACATGGTAAGTGCACACCTCGTCATTGATAAGCTAGCCTATTGAACAACAAAAGAACAAAGATAAGGGACTCAAGCTTGAACCGAACGCACAACAATGTCATGACGGCGAACGACTCCAACCGACACAAGACACATTGCTAGAACTGCGACTGGAAGATCACACAGGAGCATGCGGTGTGGCGTGTCGCATTAAGCAACTCTAGGTCGAATGACCGAATTCTGTCGAGCCGACCTCGCCAGAAGGTTGCAAGCGACCGCGTGATTGGACATTTGATTGTTGCTCCAAGCGAAGCGAACAAGTGAAATTTGAAGAGGAGCACTTTAGGCGCTCTGAGCAAACTTTTCTCGGTTCTTTGACAAGTCAGGCCGTGGCACTTTCGCCGCTTGCACCGTCAATTCGGAAAATTGATTCGATTGTCCTAGTTTTGCCGCATTGGAACAGAAGCTCAGCCGCGGGTTCATCCAGCCACAGCCAAGAATTTGACCTTTTCTAGCGCGAAATTCGCCGATTGACCGTTCGTCCGACCGTAACACCCGACCACACCTGTGCGACTTGATGACTCCAAACCCAAGACACAAGATCGACTCTGACTTCTGATCGCAGCATTTTGGAATTCAGTCTGCCGTTGATTTAGAACCGCACCACCTTGGCTTCTATCCGGACCGTCCTACGACCGTTGCAAATTCCGGCTCAACGGCCCGAACCACTCAGGATTGAATCGACTTGAGCTGGACCTGAAATCTCGGCGGCTCTTGCATGAATGCAGCTTGCAGCTCAGCTGTTCTTGGCCTGTGATGCCATGTGTGACAACGTCAGAGCCACTGAACAATTGCGGCTTCATCCGAACGCTTGATATTAATAGACATCGAGCACAAGTCGCGTGGACAAGAATCGCGAGACATAACGAAGTTCACTCCGAATTAGTCAGCATTTAGTAATTGCAAAATTGAGCTCCACTTGTTGGACCCTGCAGCAAAGATGATCTGCAGCTTCGTTCCGAGTTACATCCACCCTTCCCTCCATCACTTTGATCACAACCCGTTCACCGCGGCCGAGCAGCACACTGGCGCTTTCAAAGCTCACAGCCATGCCTGGCTCCGAGAGGCACAAGCCGCCAGGCTCGACAAGGCATCGCGCCTTTAACGATTCCGACGACGAAGACGCACATACTCGCTCATCCAGCCGACGTGAAGAGATCGTCACCTTCGATCGAGATGGTGCTCGGGGTCGCAGGCGCTCGCCTCCTCCTGCCGCTCCCAGAGTCATCCCTGTAGCTTCCAACTTGGACTGGCGTCAAGACCGTAAGCAGCGCCTAGGCATGGCTACCAATCTCCAATCTCTTGGCCCTCTCGTGTCTATGCGACGCAACGATTCTTCTGCTGTACCTAGCTCGAATGGCACACCCACGAGCAGTGCCGCTACGAACGCGGATGCCATCAACACTGAAGCGCAAAAGAGTGGGCTAGAGGTGCGCAAGTCAAGAGCTCGCAACGATGCGTCAACAGAGGTTAGCTCAGGCGAGGCTCAGCCAGTGGATGCCTCCGAAACGCCCGCACCACAGCAAGCGACAGAAGAAGCAGGCTCGGACCAGGAAGCTCTCAAAGCACTCTTGGCGGGTCACGGTATCGGCGGCGACTCTGATCCTGGGGCGCCTCTCATCATTCCTCAGGAACTCGAAACTGAAATGCTGCAAAACGATATCGACTCCAGACCCGAAGCACCTACCCTCGACGACTACGCTGCTACTCCCATCGATCAGTTCGGCATGGCACTTCTCCGCGGTATGGGCTGGAAAGAAGGTGCAGGGGCAGGCAAAGGTGGAAGAGGTCCTCAACAGGCTGCGGAACCTAAGAAACGCGCAGCATTACTAGGACTTGGGGCTAAGGAAAGACCTGTTGGAGCTTCGGGGTTGCCGACCGCATCTTCCTCTTCAGCGTCTCGCAAGCCTCGTACGGATCGACGAGACTACAAGTACGTTCCAGTCATGAAGGGTGAAAGCTCGTCAGCGACTCACGGTCAAGCGTTACGATCTGATGATCGCCTCAGGGAGGATCGGCCTCGAGAGCAGCACTCCACACGCCACAGTGACAGAAGAGAGCGTGAAGAGCGACACTCGAGCTCGCGGTCCTCACATCGACAGCGCTCCAAGAGTCCAACAAGGAGCAGAGACGACGATAGGGACAGACATAGGGACAGACGTAGCAGTGATGACCGGGAGAGCGAAAGGCGTTCACACGGCTCATCCAGATCAGATCGTGAACGCGATCGCAGATCCGATCGTGACCGAGACGAAAGGCGCAGAGACCATCGGCGTTGATATTGCCTCTCACAATTCAAGCTGCAGCACGGATAGAAACCCAGGAATGCAATATATACCCCATTCATGAGCACGATATCTTGACTGTCGCAAAGCGTGGATGTGGCCATCTCGTTTGAAAGAAGGTCTCGTTGACGATGCGAGACGCGCGAGACGCGCAAGTGCTTTCAACAGAAATCACCGTGTTTGCGACCGTTTAGATTGCCGATTCTTCTTGCCTCGCACAGACACGCATGATGCTCCACGTGAACCCTGGCAACCCCGCTCCTCGTGTTACTTTCGTCCTCGAACAGAATCCTTAAGCATCTTCATCACAACATCCATAGACGGATCTAGACCCAACACCATGAAGGCAGACCCTCTTACACTCAGCTCGATCGGCGACCGGCTAGAAACATGGTCTCGTAACCCCCTCCATCCGACTCTGCTCCCCTTTGGCGTCCTCGCCCTCATTCATGCCCTTCGAGTCAGTCATGCAACACGTCAAGTCGCAGGAAGCCATAGGAACCGGCTAGGATTATGGCAAAGCTTTCTGCTGAATCAGATCCTGATGTTTGCAGGTGTGATTGTCAGTGGAATGCTTCTGGGAATTCCTTCGCCGCTGTTGACGGCATGGCCGGTGGTGGTGTTGTATGGGGGTATGCATGTCGTAGCCGACATCACACCGGCCGGAAAGATGCTGCTTGATGCACAAGAGCACGAGACTGTTGGCGCTGTGTTAGTATATCTGCCCCAACGTGAAGAGATGCATGGAAGAACGCAGCTAACATTAACGACGAACTCGATCACCCGCTGATGTCTTTGTTACAGCATGGACCTCTCCTTTGCACTACTGGATGGCATCCTTCGCGCCGAAGGCATCATCGACCTCGGAATCGAAGCTGTAAGCACATCTCCTCGTCCCGTCATATTCGACTTCGGATACTCACTTCTTTCCTCGACCCCCTCTGCCTCCTTTCCCGGCCCCACAGGTCCGCACCCACCCCTCGCCCCACCTCTCAACCTCAACCTTTGCCGCCCTAGTCAACGCCGCCATCATCGGTGGAGGCGTTCCTCTCCTCATCGATCTCTTCCAACTCGACTCTCCCACTGGTGAATGGGGCATCCGAAGCCCATCTTGGGCCAAAGACCCCTTCAGTGGCACCAACGACATTTTCAGCTCGACCTTCCTCGCCATCGTTTATTTGGCGCTGTCTAGCCCAGCACCAGCACAAGTTCCGATCATTGGCGGAGTCGCGAGGAGCTTTGGTGTGGACGCATTGAGCAACCGTGACGTGCGCACATTCTGCTCCTTGCTGCTCGGATCCATCTTGCTGGCGGAGAAAGCTGTGGTGCTTTCAGGCCAGAGCAAGCCCATCAGCAAAACTCCAACGACGATCAGAAATGACAGCGTCAAGGCGCGCAAACTTGCTTCGCGGAAGCAGCAATAGACTGTCCTCCCTGTCTTCACCTTTGTCTCCCTTCTTACACAGTCACACATACAGTCACACATACAAGACGACAGCGTTGTAACGATAAAATGCAGCATGATGATCGCTTGACATTCGTCGTTGTGCAAAGCTACCAAATGCGTGAACGAACCATATTGTATCGACTGACTTCCATCAAGGACGTTTCCTTCTTGGCCGACTTCTGCTGCTGCCCCTGCTCCCCTTTCCACTCACCCTTCCCCTTGTCCTTGTCTTTCGACGTGGGCAACACGTGTGTACCGTCGAGTTTGATCTGTATCGCATCGTCATCCTCTTTGTCTATGAATTGACCCAACGACTTGTCGTAACTCCTTTCGTCCTTATTCGTCCCGATCGGAGCTCGGTCTTTGGCGTTCAGGTTCTCTTCGTTTTCGCGTTCGTGCATAGTCGCATAGCGATGCGAAGCGAAACTGACCAAATTCGTTCCCAGTAGCAACTTGATCGCTACGAGGAATGCCCAAGCGAGAATCGCTGTTAGCGCCCACGCTGATCCTCTGACGAACAGATCCAGGGCGCGTACCCAGTCATTATCAATATCTACCGCTCCTAACTTCCTCGCCACCGTCCCGACCCATCCCGTACGTGGACTGATCGGCGCAATGCATTCGTCAATATGACTCGTATCCCCGATCATACCAATAATCTGCAGAATCAGCCGAACCAGCAAACACGCTAGCGGCAAAGCCGCAAACCCGAGTCGGCGACTGATGATCGGACTCTGATCGACAAATGTATGCTTGCGGCTATTCTCCTTCGTTGAAGGACCTCCAACTACGAGATCGCGGCAAAGAACGTCCATGAATCGACCGTAAACAGCAGGACGGATATGGTTGAACTTGGTAATGAAGGCATGTTTGAGCCAGTCAACGATGCATTCGCTTGCCAAAACGATGCAGACCGGCGTCAGGACCGTTTCGAGCAAGCTCAGACTTGGAAAGACTGTGAAGCTCGCCGGCAACGGACTCGAAGAGGGCTCCAACGACCCGCCCGACAACTCGATCAGGTTGCGCAAGCCAATCGCCGAGAGCATCAGTGTGAGCTGGAAACGCTCTACAATATCGGCACACGTCATTTGAAAGACGTTCTCCTTCTCGAACTTCTTGAATACGCTCGATTTGATCTCAACGAATTGATTCGAGAGGAGAAGCGTAAGCAATGCGTTGTCGTAGCTGTTGATCGCCACATTGAGCGTTACCAGCTGGTAAAAGAGGACGAGCGTATGGGCGAGGACGTAGGCGAGACTCAAGCAGAAGAAGCCAATCGGCCGGAGGTACGGCTGCTTTCCATTTTTGCGTCGTGCGAGCGTGCTTCGGGAGAAGAGCGAATCGAGCAAATCTTGACCAAAACTGCAACAGAGTCGATCGGCGATCTCGAGGACGTTGAAGATGACCGAGAGCTTGACGACGTCCTGTCCACGTACCGAGTGGTACATCTTACTTGCGTCGGTGATGCGTGAGAGAATGACGCAGCTGAGCACGATCAGCAACATTTTGAGGATGTCGCACTTTTGCGATGCGTGCAAGTAGCGTTTCTGCCCTCCGAGGATCCACCTTGCGCTATTGCCGATCCACGTCCACATGGCCACACCGAATCGTAATGGCATGATAGTAAACGTGTAGAGGAACGAGTCGAGGCACACGATAAAGCCGAACATGATGATCTTTTCCATCCAAAAGGGGATCGAGATGAAGTTGGTGACGCGTTCCCATTTCATTTCCTGTGTAGCGTCAAAGTCGGTGGCCAGCACTTCTTCTTTAAGATAGTCCCACAGGCTGAAGGGTGTTTGGCGTGAACGTGATGCAGCAGTAGGGATGTCGGGCTTGCGTTGTAATTCTTTCTTGTCCTCCGCCTCGTGTTCGGGCTTTTGGTCGGGCTTGTGAGGTGGGAAGTCGAATCGAGGCTCGTCATGAAGCATCGAGATACTGAGTCTTGGTGTCATGTATGCCTCGAGTAGTTCATGTGAGTCATTGTCAAGAATGAGAGGAGATGGAGCAAGACGTTGCTGTGACGGGCCTTCCTTGGAGCTAGTATGTTTCGATTCGCTAGATTTGTTGTTAACAGGCGTCGAAGGTTGGAGATCAAGCAATGACGGATGCCGCGGGGAAGGTGGCGGACGTAGGTGAGGGGACCGAGTGACTGCTGCTTCCGCACCTCTGCTGTCCATAGACGTTGTGTCGAAGTGGAGATCTTTTGGTGTTTGCGGATTGTGCTCATAGGTGAGTGGCAGCTCGTCGTCCGACTCGATCTTCACCTTGACTTTGCTGATCGGGCTGTCGCTCGACCTTCTGTTCCTTTTCTCTTCCTCCGCTGAATCGTAATCGTACTTTAAGCTACTCGCCCTTCCACCTGTATCCGCACTGTCTACAGCCTCAGCCAGATGTGGCTGATAGTACGATTCCTGTTCTGGTGCTGGCGTATCTCTTTCGTAAATAGAGCTTGATGGACTAGCTGAAGTACCATGTCGCATCGGGGGCGAAGCGCTTCCCAGGTCATCTGATGACGGAGAGGGAGACGAAGCATGTGAAGACGACAGACCCGAGAGAAGTAGAGCACGTCGACTCTTGCGATACTGCTGTGTTGCCTCGCGATAGGACCGGCGATGTTGTTTGAGTTCCTCTGCATCAGCATCGTCTGAAAAGTCGGAAGCGGAATCGTCGTAATCTGGTCCGCCGTAGATGATGTTACCGTGCTCGTCGGTCACAATGCTGTCCTCTTCATCTTCCCATACATCCTCATCGTCGTCGACAGAGGGTTCGCGAACTTTGCGATGGAGCGAGGCTGGAGCAGGGGAGGCGTCTCGAGAGCGCGAGCCAGATGCTTCAGCCGAAATCTCTTGACTAGGTGCCACGCTTTTTGTGTGCTGAGCCGGCTCGCTGTTTCCATCGCGACTCGAAAAAGCTAGCTCAGAGAGAGGCTGTATCGATGCTGCCTTATCCGAGAGATTAAAGGAATCGCCGCCGATGGGCTCCCGCCTGATGGTATCCTCGCTCGTGCGTCCACCAACATCGTGGCCGTTGGCGTGTGTAGCCGCGCTCCCATTCGTGGTAGAGGCATGGCTGGAGCCGGCTGTCGATTCTTGCAGCGGCGCTGGCGGTTGCTTGCCGCTCGTTTCGTCGACCCTCATGTAGCGCTAGACATGTGCGTGTGATTCGGTAATTGTGATAGGATGACGAGAGTGAAGAATAGGAAGAACCCTTGATGTTCCACGTTGACTTGGCCAAAAGTGGGGTTTTGTGGAGGCGAAGAGGCAATTATTCGCGGAACTCGGATCTTTTGTGGTGTCAAGAAGGTTTATCGTTATCTTGTTCTCGAAGCTCTTGTGCGAGCAAGGGTTCCTGATAAGGTATCAACATTCACTGCTCCCTATCCTCTTCACCCATCCATCGAGTGGACAGCCGCCACAATGGATCGCGACGCAATGGCTGCGGAAGAGGAAGAGCAGCGCCAGGAGCGACTGCATTTCGCCAACGTGCTCAAAGCCTTCGATGACTATCTTCCGTACTGCTTGTCGGCCAACGATGCACGCCGCCGATCCTATTTTTCGCTTCCTCGAGCCCATCAGTCGCTGCTAGCCGATCTGGGACAGCCGTTGCCACTTCCGCAGCTTGACGAAAGCGGGACATCAAAGCAGCAGTCGCAGTCACGCGGTTTCAGATCAAGGTTGGAGGAAATTGATGATCGTATTCGACGCAACGCAGATTTGCTCACGCTTATCGCCGACGAGTCTCGTGGCTTCCTCGGCCCACTCGAAGAAGATCAAGACGCTGAAGAGCCACAGCACAATAACAGCAACGCCAGCAGTAACAACAGCAGCAGCAGCAGCAGCAGCAATGGCGTTGCCGTCAGCTCTTCCTCCAAAAGCGGTCGCAAGAGACGCAAAATCTCGGGTCACGAAATCGACAAGATTCAGAGCACACTCAAGCAATTTGTTCGAGATTGGAGCCGAGAAGGCGATGCAGAACGGTCTGCAGTCTACGCACCTCTTATGGAAGCTGTCGAGAGCCGATACGGCAGGATCCCATTTCAAGATCGTGGACACGTACGAATCCTCGTCCCTGGAGCAGGTCTAGGCAGATTAGCGTTCGAATATGCAGCGCAGGGATACTCTTGTCAAGGCAACGAATTCAGCTTCTACATGCTGCTAGCATCGCACTACATTCTCAACAAGTCGAGTCAAATCCACCAACACACGATCTACCCTTTCGTCCATTCATCGAGCAATTGGAGGCAAGCCGACGACATGCTTCGCCCGATCAGCATACCGGACGTATTGCCATCCTCGTTGCCGCACACGAATGAATTCAGTATGGTCGCCGGCGAGTTTTGCGAGGTGTACTCCAAGCCGGAAGAGAAGAAAGCATGGCATGTGGTTGCGACGTGCTTCTTCATCGATACGGCCAAGAATGTGATTCGTTATCTCGAGACGCTGAACCATCTGCTGCCAATAGGCGGATACTGGATCAATGCCGGTCCACTCCTTTGGCACTTCGAGAATTCGGGCAACTCGCGAGGCAGTGGAAGCGGTGACAGCTTGAGTATCGAACTCACGCTAGACGAGCTTGTGCAGTTGCTGCCAAAGCTCGGATTTGAACTCGAGGTGAGTGTCGTGCCGTGCCAAACCATACTTACTATTAATCTCTGCTTACTGACATTGCACTGCTCTTCCTTTTATCGCGGATTCAACTGCTCTTTGGTATCAACAGGAACGCCGTCAACTGTCACCTACGCCCTACACGGGCATGCTCAACGGTATGCTGCAGTATCACTACCATCCCGAATTCTTTGTTTGCCGCAAGGTGCGCGATGTCGATGCAGCGCCCGCTGTATAGCAAGTCATTCCATTATGAGGCGAAATCCACTTCAGTCGTCTGTGTGTTGCATGTGCACTTGCAGTCGCAGTCATCGAATTGTAAGATGAGAGAATCAAGTGTGTTTGTTCATTCAAGATCCTCGCATAAGTGATTACTGATTACATGTTATTTTGGACGTTTGGGCGTTCAGGCTTAGACGTGAGCCTTGGCATCGGTCTGAGCAGCCTTGAAGCGGTCCTCGGCCTCCTTGAAGTTGATGACAGACCAGATGTTCTTGAAGTAGTCGGCCTTGACATTCTTGTACTGAAGGTAGAAAGCGTGCTCCCAGGCGTCAACACCGATGATGGGGTGGTGCGAGATCAAGGGGTCCTGGTCCTTGGTGGTGACAACCTCAAGCTTGGAGTTCTTGGGGTTGAATCCGAGCCATCCCCAACCGGATCCCTGGATGGTGGCAATGGTAGCGTTGAAGCTCGACTTGAGGTTGTCAAGCGAGCCAAAGTCACGCTCGATGGCCTGCTTGAGGGGACCGTCGTGAAGCTGTCCACCGCCGTTACTGGAGGGAGCCAAGTTCTTCCAGAAGAGCGAGTGGTTGATGTGACCACCACCGTTGAACTTGATAGCGGACTGAAGCTCGATCTGCTTCTTGACGTCGTTGCTCGAGATGGCCGAGTTGTAAGCCTTGATGGCGTTGTTAAGGTTGTTGACGTAAAGCTGGTGGTGCTTTGTGTGGTGAATGGTCATGATCTCCTCGGAGATGGCGGGCTCGAGGGCGTTGTAGCCGTAAGGAAGCTGGGGAAGGGTGTGCTCAGACATGTTTGCGGATAGTATCGAAAAGTGATGCGATGTGGTGAAAAGACAAGGCCGAATGTTCAGCGCAAGGCGGTTGTCTATATATTACGAGTGGCGAACGAGCCAACACGCTTTGCTTTTCCGTGTTGAAAGACAAGAGAAGCTTCTCTACCTCTTCCATTGTGGAGCATTTTTACGCTCTTGACTGGTGTGCTGCCTTGATTGAATTATCTCCGCGTTTTACTCACACAGAGTCTCAGAGTCACAATCAGAAGCTGAGCACGCCAAATTCACACTGCCGGCTCTTCCGTGCATTGCTGCTTTTTTGTTGCGACACAGTTGAGGATTCTGGCGCCTTCGCTACCCTCGATCAGCTAAGGTCTATTTTCTTGGCCCGTGCCCACACGCTTCTCACAGGCCACCTTGCCTCGATCCTCCCGCAATCCATCCCGCGGCTATCCAAGGATACTTGGTCTTGACATGGCGGGATCATTGACAAACAATGCAATGAGAACCACTTCAGATCTTCAAAGCGTCACAACCTGTGATGCTGGCCGCTGCGCGCCTGTGGTCCGAATACTACAGCCTGAAAATACAGATGAATTATATATGCAATGCTGGTCTCGCCACACATGAATCAGCATTGATAGTGTAGGGGTATCATGAGTCGTTGCCAGAACTCATCATCTGCTTTC
>MAIP01000121.1:0-44392 GCA_001736125.1 Pseudozyma tsukubaensis | reverse complement strand
TTAACTTCGCAGATCGGACGGGATGCGGTGCTTTCAAGGTTCTATGGCCGCAGATGTTTGAACAACGATGCAAAGCATACATAATCACATAGCAGACGGTCAATCGGTCAAAGGACGGATCTGTGTGAAAACGCCTCCCATGAACGAGACGTATCTGCGAAGCATTCATCAATACTTCTCTTCACGATGATATAGAAAACATGCAAAAGTCTTGAGATTGTCACATGTATATACACAAAGAGACTGAACGAGAGTATTAGCACGACCAAAACAAAAGCGAGCGACAACGTGTCCGAGAGACGAGATCCTAGAGACCAACAAAAGAGCGTGTATATGTATGTATGTGTGTGTGTATGTGATAATATGAAACTCCTTCTGCCTTCCCACAACCATCTACTTTCCACTACCGTCGATACCATTGAGCGCACCGTTGGCTCTCAAATGCACCATGTTTTGCAAACTGTATTTGCCCTTCCTCGCCTTTCCGTCCTCCAGGGTCTTCTGGCTCAGTACCAAATTCAACTGCTCCTTTGCCTCCTCTTTCCTTCCCGTACCGGCGTACAATCGACCCAATTCGTAGTGGGCAAAGTAGACCAGCCAGTGATCGAGCTTCAATTGAGCACCGTGTTCAAGCACCGTCTTGAAGCTGATCTCTGCTTGTTCCGCCGCCTCTTTTTCCGGGATGGGAGATTCTTTGGGGCGAACTTTCGAGTGTGCTTCGGGGCAAGCGATGAATTTGAGGCAAACACCGCGGAGGAAGTGGGCCAAGCAAAGGTCGTCGTAGTACTCGTCACCAGAGAAGTACTGCGATGGGTCTTCGACGTCGTGCAGGTCGGCAAGGGCGTCGCTGACCATAACGAGTGCTTCGTCGCAGAGAATGTAACGAGGAGCGTTGGAAAGGCAGTGGTAGACATAAGCAAACTCCAATCCAGGCAAGAGAAGTCTTCCGTACGTGTCGAACTTCTTCGACTTTCTAGCGACGAACTTCTCCATCGGGATACTCTTTCCTGCAATCTTCTGCGTCAGCGTAGGAACCTTCTTGAAAATGGCAGCCGCCTCTTTCATGGCTTCCTGTCCAAGTTGACCCTGAGCACCAGCTTCGTACATGTTGGCGGCGCGTCCGTAGTTGTAGACCGCTTTGGACCAGTTGTTCTCGTTAGCCAAGATGGTGAATTGATCGGAAGCTTCCTTCCATTTGGTAAGCGACATGTTGCAGAGCGAAAGATCCCACATGCAAATGTGTTTGAGCTGGACGTATTCCTTTTGAACATCACGGGCAGTCTCGAATTGGGTGATGGCCTTCTCGGCGAGGGCTTGAGTCGAGTAGAGTCGTCCAGAGAAGTAGAGGAAGAAGACACCCTCGGGGTAACGCTTGAGGTTGTAGTGCAAGACCTTGTCTGCGAACTCGATATCGACACCGTTGACGGGGATGAAAGTCGAGATGACGAGATGGTAGGAGAGCATCGACATGTCGCAAATTTGTCTACGGACTCCTTCTTCCTTGACGGGCATTCCAGGCTTCGTCTGCTTAGGATCACTGCTCCACTGACCAGCCTTGGCAAGCGTCTTCAATGCCCACGCTGTATCACCAGTGTAGCCGAACACTTCCATGATCTTCAACACCTTTCCAGGGACGAGACCCAGAATCATACTGATCATACCGTTACCAAGGTAAACACCTGATTTGAAATCTTCGTCCAGATCCTGACCCTTCTCGGCTGACCAGTCAACGAACTTCTGCAACGACCTGTAGATGCCGTATGCATTACGCATGTTCAAAGCCTCACTGACAAACGCAAAGAAGTCACCCGCGTAGGCAATACCCAAGATGGCCTTCAACAAGGTCGCTTCAGCAAAGACCAGCTCGGCATGCTGTTGCACCTCGTCCATGGACGACAATGCGCTAGGCGACTGACCTGTTCCTCGCACGAACCTTCCAAAATTGCTGACGGCATTCGACTGCTTCCTGAGCAAGCTTGCGATGGTGAGAGCGTCCTTGCAAAGCGAAATGGCAATGGCAAGATCAGCAGGTTCAAAAGTCATGAACCCTTTGATGGTAGCAATGAGCGCGTACCCCAAGGCATAGTAGAGACGGGTGTCGGCTTTCTCTTCGACGATACGTTCGGCTTCGATCATGCGGGAGTTGAGGAACAGGTTGAGCGCCTTGCGTGCGACTTCGATGTCCTCACGCATTTCGGAAGCGGTGATGGCGACGTCAGCAGAGGTGAGCTTGGCGACGCGAGCGGCTTTGTCTTTGACGGCTTGGGTGGTGTCTGTGCGGGCACGGGCGTCGGTGTCTGCGGAGTTGTCGTTGACAGTGGGGCCTGCACGACGAGACGCACCGGCAGTACCCTTGGGTTTGTAGGTCGAAGCATCTCCGTTAGGTACACGTCGACCGGAAGAGCCAGACTTATTGCGACGGTGACGAGCAGCTGCGCCGGCGCCACCGGCCAGGGCGGCAGCTCCGCCTGCTTCAGCACCTCGGTGATGGTGATCATCCTCTTCCTCTTCCTCGCCTTCGGAAATGTCGGCAAGGGGGGCGTCGTGGAAGTCGTCATCAGAGCTGTCATCATCATCCTCATCTTCCTCTTCAGACTCTTCCTCGCTGTCGTCGCTAGCAGCAACGGCAGCCACCGCAGCACCATTACCTTTCGAGGGTCGGCGAGCGTTGCTGCGCTCTGGAACAACTTCTTCCTCTTCCTCATCGTCGCTGGCGTCATCCTGCTCTTCCTCACTGGCAGACTGACCACCGGTCAAACCGTTAGCTTTGGCTGATTCGGGCTCGGCGTCATCGTCATCACCACGCATGCTGCGCGAAGACTTCTTCCGTGCCAAACCAAAGATGCCACCCGCTGCGCCTGCAACACCTGCAGCCGCACCCGATGCCTTTGCGGTGGTCGACGAGAGGAAGCCTTTGCGCGAAACTGTGTCCGTTGTCGCGCTGTTCTTGTCGGTAGTGGAAGAAGGAAGAGGTTCAGAACCACGACGAGCGCCGCGCGCGCCACTGACGGAGCTACGGGAGCGAGCGCGGGCCAGCAACCCGTCAGCCTTAGCGTAGGGGTCACCAGACGAAGGAGATGCAGTAGCAGCACCATCTTCACCGGGGGCGATGTAGGTAGGCGTCTTGGCACCCTGGCTAGCCTGACTGACCGAACGAGAGTATTTGCGAGTACGCCCTGAAGCATCACCGGTCGCACCTGCCGAGGGAGCAACAGGCCTGTATCCGTCAGTGAACTTAGCACTGGTAGGATATTCTGCAGGAACGGCAGGCACGGGTGGGACGCCCGACATTTGCTCTGGCTCGTCATAAAGCCCAGATCGAATGCTTGCAGAGCTAGACTTGTTGCCGAGGGAAGGCATCTTGAGGCTCATCTTGCGCGAAGCCGAGCTGAAACGACGCAGCCTGCCTCCTCCACCACCGCCAATCGAAGCCGCAGAGGATTCAACAGGCTCTGGAGTAGTGAGGTTGGTCTGCGAGGAAGTTCGAGAGCGGTTGCGAATGAGGTTGACAAAGCTATTGCCGGAAGACCCTCTACGTGAGTCGATCGATCTTGCGTCAGCACTTCGTTGTGAGAGGTTCGAATTGCTTTTCTTGAGACCCAAGCTTGCAGCAGAGAAGCCTCTGGATCTGCCATTAGCGCCAGGAATTGCTGGTGCGAGGTAGCCTTCCTCACCGTTTGAGGTTGGGAGCGAGTAGCCACCTGCTCCACCGTTGCTGTTAATGGAGCGACCGCCAGGGGAAGCAGGCATACCGCCAATGCCGTTTCGGCCATCTTTTCGGCTGGCAATCGAACCACTGCGAGATGCACGACCACGCACGCTCTGAGGTTTCAAGCTGGCATTGTCGGAGGCATTGCGACTGCGAAGGAATGCATCGGTGTTAGAGATGGGGATTGGGTGGGCGTGATCCGAAGCATCGTCAGGGGAGACGTTGGAAGCGACGGGACTGCCACCGTAATCAGCCTTGATTCCAGCGAGAATGGATTTGCGACTGCCCGAAACGGACATACGCGATCGAGAAGATGGGTTGTCGGTGTTCATCCTGAGCACGGCTGCGCTAGTCATGTCGGCTTGACTCTGAGCCTAGTGTTGAGATTCGGTGCGGTTCCGACGAGGAGGTTACTCTGCCGTGGAGAGCAGTCCGAAGCTGAGACGTGAAGGAATAAATGCGCGCGATTCGAAATAAGGTTGATCCTGAAGTGGACGTCGGCTCTTGAGGATCGATGTCAACAGGGGAGTAGAACGACGATTGATGGATCGAGAAGAGAAGAACGAAACAGACAGTGGCGTTGATGGTGAACAAGGACCAAGGAAGGACAAGAAGGGTGAAACGGGGAGAAATCTGGGGATGCGTGCAAACCAAAGTGGGGGAAAGCCGTCGTTCAATTCAGGGCAGTCAAGCGGCTCTAACCTTGGTAGGAGGGTTGTGAATCTCTCCGTACTGCTGCTGCTGCAGCTGCTTGTTGCTTTGCGTGTGCGGAGAGAAAGCGGATCTTCGCCCCATCAGCAGTGTGAGTTGTGACTGGCCAAATCCAAGAAATGACGGAAGAGGCTCCTGCTTTTTCCAGTCTGCATGTTTCTCTTCTCCTGCAGTGCGGCTGTAATGTTTCTCCTTCTTCCTCTCTCTGCGTGTGCGAGAACATGCGCCGCAATATTTAGATTTTTCGCACTCCGCATTTCTGTTTGACGTTCCCCAAACGCCGCTCTGACCTCACTTGTTGCTTCTTGTTCATATAACCAGACTAGAGGTACTGCAAACGAAGGCTTGAGCGACAGGTTCGAGAGCACGTTTGTCGTCGGGAATGCATTGAAAGTAAACTTGCTCTGCACTGCAGCTGAACATTGACTTCGGATGAACCGAAAACGAACAAGGAGAGTGAGAGAGGCGAGTTTGATTCGCGTTAAGAGGTGCCACCGACCCTCTGTACGCTGCCAACATGAGCTGAGACCCGGTGGCTCCATGCATATTGGGTCTCGCTTAGCATCCTCTCACGCACATCAGTAGCAATTCTAGTGCGGCCAAATGGGTCATCATCGTCTTTCTCCGTCCAATAAGAAGATGTGCATGTCACAACACCAAACAGAGACTGAAGCTCGCTACTACTCTCGAATCTCTGGGCACCGTATCCCTGGGCAACACAAACTGAGGGTTAGAAGATCCCCTCGATCTAAGATACGGACAAATGACTTCTCCGTGTCTCGCTTGAAATGACTGTATGAAGCAGCGCGCATCAAATGGCAGACAGTGAATGATGACGGGTCGATCCCACCAGCGACCGCGATAATTACCCCGCGCGCCTTCCGATGTTTCTTTTTGCGGAGCGCCAAAGCAAAACGACAGTCAGAAATCCCCCGCAATTCAATCTAAAGTTCCTTCTGAAAGCTCACCTAGGTCAAGCGAGTCTCACCCGCCTTCAACCACGCCTCTTGTTCGGATCCGCTCGTCCTACCCGCCTGGTTTCGCTGGTTAGCGCGATTGGCGTCTCGGACAAATACTCTGCGGGCAGCCTTCTACTTAGTCTTCCACTCGGCTTGATTATTCTGCAGTGCGATGCGAAGGGAAGACGACTCGAGGGCGCAAAACTCTCCGCCTTTCCTCGGCGCCGTTCTTCCTTCTTTTTGACGTCTCTCTGTGACGTCGTGTCAGCTGATCAGGGCGCGTTTTGCAAAGGTACGAAGATGTAGCTCGCTGCCCGTCAGCTCTCAACACATTTCTGCATCCCCATCAGCTCATACCTCGCAAAGACGTTGTGTTATCACCACAGCCACACATCATGATCTTAGAGAAATTGATCGTCGTGTTCGAACGCCCAAAGGCAACTCTTGCTTTGCAGTGACGAAGGTCGAATGGACATACAGGTACAGTACAGAGAAATGAGAAGGGCAAAGGGCTACACAGCAGGCGTTGCCAGGTCAAACCCTAAGATATCCTGCCAGTAGTTTAAATCTCTCGTGTTGAGACAAGCAGCCAAACCCTCAATCGAATTCTTCCCAATATCAGCTGCTAGGGGAACAACGTTGGTGCCGCTTCCTGCATTCTTGCCCTGGCTCGGTACACTTGCGGTCATCGCAGTGGCAGTCGTAGAAGAGGACATGTCGGGAAGACCAGGCATACCAGAGCTGTTGCTAGTGGTGTTCGGCTGCGTTTGAGCCTGCAATCCAGTGCCAGTGCTCCATGACGGAGTGAGGGCCGAGGCGGTGTTCGACCATCCTGCGCTGGTTTGCATTGCCGGAGAGAAGCTCATCGACGAGGACTGCGGCATAGCTTGTCCGAGCCCACCACCACTGCTTTGGCTCTGGGCAGAGGAGGCGAGGTAAGCTGGATGAGGCGCGACCGAGTTACTGTTGTTGGACAGGTTGAATCCAGGTGCAGCCATAGAGCTGGCATCGGAGAGGTTGAACATGGTCGGTGAAGTCTGAGTCTTGTCTGCAACACCCCCTGCTCCACCACGCTCATACGATGTGTTTGCAGCAGATGCGGAGGGAGAGTGGGTCGAAGTCATACGGTTGAGTCCCAGTTCGGATCGACCTCGAGGCAACGAGGGAGCTTGAGAGTATCGTGCTGCTGCAGATGCAACGTCGCGGTACGGAGGGCTGTTGCCGCTCACGTTGGCATTGGACGTTCGATCCGATGTGGATGCTCGCTCTTGTACGCCGCTTCCATGGTACGACGTTGAATGGCCACCGACCCAAGGCGGTCTCCTTGCCCCGGTTCCAGTAGGTTCTGCCGTCTCCCTTCTCTCCTCGGCTGCTCCTCCTGAAGGTGCTCCTTCCCTGCCCGCACTGTTCCCAAAGGACTCGGCACCCGCGCCCCAATGATATGCTTTGGTCCTAAACCGCTCCGTACTCGCCGCCAACCTCGTCTTGGCCTTCTCATAGCTCTCGTTCAGACCGGCATCTAAGATCGCCGTGATGAATCTCACCAAATATCCAGGCGCTTCCCTCTCCGTGTCCACCACATCCCCCGAAGCCAACCTCTGCGGCTGACTGCACTCCCTCAAAGTCGCCCTGAGGTATTCTACACCAGTGATCACCGTAGACGCTTCCAGATGCTCGCGATAAAGGTAGAACCACTTGGTCACCTCGCTTGCCGTAATTACCAGATAGTCATGCCCAACCCGCACGTAGCCGGGTTTGCAAAGATCGTGAACGAAGAGGCGCAAGCATCGCAGTGCACTTTCGAGCGTTTGTGAAAACCAGAATGCCGACCGCGATGCATCTTGCTCGGCCAAGTTGCCAAGGCGTGTACGTCGCTGCGAAGCAACATTTGCCGCCCAATGCCAAGTCGATTGACAGATGATAAAGTCGCGATGAGCATCGATATACGGGATTTCTGCTACTGCTGACTTGTCCATCGGAAATCGAGGATGGAAAGCCCCGTTCTCCTTCACGTCGAAATAACGCTTCCTCATCGAATCCAACCTGCTTCTGTATCGGTCGAAGAATCCTCCAAATGAAGTTGCGTCCTCTGAGCGATTGATCATATCCAGAAACCCCTCGTTTTCAAGCGTCAGGATCGACATGTCCAACGACCAGGCCAGCCTTGAATCAACAGAGAGAAGGACATCTCCAGCTTGCTGCATCCAGACGTTCGGATCCGGATAGTCCTCGAGAGGGATGATGCGCGCCCGAGGCTTCGCGTGGCGTTCATCCTTGCGTACGAGAACATGAATGAGACAGAGGACGATCCATGTTCGTTGACGATCGCGTTCGAGTCGACGGCGATACCGACGCGCGTAGCTGTCGGAGCGTGCGCGACTACCATCAGGACCGCTAGCGTTGGCGACGTCGGTACAAGCTGGTGCTTCGAACGAGGCGTGCAGACCGAGTTCGTACGCGTAACCAATGGCGCGGACTGCTTTGCGCAGGATAGTCCTGTCCTCTGGATCTTTCCAGGTGATGACGAGGATCAGTGCTTGAATGTGGTCGATCGTGCAAATTTCTTCGGCGGCTGCAAGATTGAGGACCGACTTGGCGACACGACGGCACTGACGATGCAGCGATGGCATGACGAAACGCGAAGCGACCGAGAGAATGGTCGAAAAGAGAATTGGCGACTGCTGACGACAGTACTCCATGGTATGCAGAGAAGCGTCGAGCAACGCCAGTGGCGGATTGAGCTCTGCAAAGAAATAGTCGAATAGCTCGTGTGCCTGGTCCAGATTCAAAACATGCTGACGGATGGCGTCGTCGCGGAGGTCGTTAGCCATGGTGGTGGGCGCTGAAGTGATACTGCCAGCGTGGGAACGCGGTGGTGGCGGATTGCTAGTTGGTGTTGAGGCTGCCCAGGCGGAAGTCCTGTCCCAAGTGCTATTGTGATCGTTGGCGCTGATGCCGTTTCGGGTGGCAGATGTGTTGGAAGGCACTGAAAGAGGTGGCAGATCACGGCTGCGATCGTGGTGGTAAGAATGATGGTGATGATGCTGCATTGGATGTTGTTGCGAATGACCACTTCCATGTGACTGAAGATGGGGCCCAGCTCCGTGCGATGGCGGCTTTCGTGGGAACAAAGAGTCTTCCAGCGAAGGGATGGGCTGCAGATAAGGACCGAACCATCTACCATGAACCGAGCCTTTCGGGCTTGGTAGCTTGGGTGCTGGCTCCGATCCTTCGTACCTACCTCCCATCTCTGTCTTCTTGTACAGCGACTGATTGCTAACGGGTGGTGTCGGCGGCGGCGGCGGCGATCTCGACAGCTTCCTCGCCTTGATCGCCAATGGCGAGACCGTCGCTTGACCCGAAAAAGAAGCTCCTCCAGCGTCGTCTTCTTCTTCCTCCATCAACTGATCCTCTTCATCCGCGCCCATACTGTCCGCATCGCTCCTGGCCCTCTTCTTGGGTTTCCTTCCCCTATGATGCTCCTTGAATTCGCATACCAAGTCCAGCCGGTTGCAACGCTTACACCTCTCGTCCTCAGCATTGGCCCTAGAACACTTGACCTTGATCGCCCTGCACTTGAGGCAGGCCAAATTGGAGCCGCGCTTTTCCGGCTTCTCCGTGTCAAGCAATGCCCTACGCACAGGCGTGGAATCGGAGCCAGTTTTGATCATGATATCCGCCGAAGGACTCGGGTTGGAGAACGATGAGGGTGAAGGGGTAGTTTGCGGTGCATCGGCCTCTCTCGACCCATAGGAAGAAGCTGGGCGGTGGTAGTTGGGATGCGAAACGGAGGAAGAAGGGCGACGATCGAGTAGACTACTCGAGGTGCTACTTTCTGGGCGAGATTCAGCGGCAGCCGCGGCGGCAGCTTGAACCGCTGCATCCGCCAAGCTGTTCATTTTGTTTATGCAGAGAGGCGTTTGGATCTAGAGTTGGCTTTTGCTTTGCATGCGAGCAAGCAAGCTTTCGGATGAAGTGATTGTTGTGTGCGGTTGATATGCAGAGCGAGCGGATCATGCATCAATGGCCTACTGCAGCCATCGCGGGGACACAAATGAGAAGTAAGAGAGGCGGTAGACGGATACGAAACGCGATGTGTGGGAGACTAGGGATCGGTCACGTTATTCTCCGATGACTGTTGCCGATACTGAACGGCGTTGGTGTCGCTAGATTGCCGAACACAGGGTGTTGCAGAGGGAGGCGTGCCGGTCGTTACGGAGCACCGTGAGAGCCGTTCAAAGCAAAGGCTGGTGGGGACGCGAGAAAGTTGAGCGGCTTGTATCGGTTACGCAATTGAGCGAGCTATCGTCAACAGCGACTGTTGGTTCCTTAACGCCGACCGACGGGAGGAATTGATTGTAGACAAAAGAGGAAAAGCGTGGGATCTTTGTGCAGGTGAAGATGATGCAAGTCCGAGAGCAAAGGAGACGTTGGCGGTGATTGACGTCGAGTTGCGTGAGAAGAGAAGAGACAAGAATGAAGTCGACGGTGACCAAGGAGTTCCGGGAGATGTGATGGGTTGCTTCCGAGATGAACAAGCGCAACGCAATGGTGGGTTGATTTTGAGTGCAGTTGACCGGTGAAGGGGAGGCGTGCGAACAAGAGCTGATGCCGAGGGGACAATGTATGAACTGTCGATACGAACTGGGGTGACCGGTACGTATTGATTCCGGAATGGATGTCAAAGAATTGCAGACAAGGGCCGATGTGGGGGATGGTCAAGATGCTGTCGTTATCCAGGTGGGAAGCAGAGTCGTGAGATGGAATCAGGGATGGTGTGGATTAGGTGAAGAGAAGATCGCAAGGAAGAGTGTAGGAAAGGTTTGGAAGGAAGGATGATGGCAGTGACAGGGACGAACGAATCCATGCTGCGGAGACGAGGTCGATGTCAAGGTCGGGTGATACCGTCTCAGCTACTCAAGCCAGCACGAAGAAGAGCAGCGGGAGAAAGCGCCTTGGTGAGGAGAGGAAGGGTCTCGGAAGTCACCCGAGAGTATGGATCCCGGCTGGCAATGTCAAAGATTGCTGCGCATTCAACAGCCTTCTCCTACGCTTCGCAAGACTGCCGAGCGATAGCAGATACAGGCACAAAAGGGACAAGAGAGGGGAGGAAAGGCTTTAACCGGCGAATAGGCCTTAGTGCGCAGAAAGGTCATTTCAGCGGATCAAACGGTCACAGTGTTGCTACAAAACGCGGACCATCCGATTCTTCACTCTTCATGCCCATCCCCACACTCAGCCTCACCCTTGCAATCACACACCCACGCACACATACTCTACCCCTCTCTTGCTATGCAATCCTGTTGAATTTGCGATAATAGCGGCAATGATACGATGTCATGACTCGCTGCTGCCTTGCTTCTCATAGTACGGCATGCTAGGTGACCTCCCAGACACATGCGTGTGAGACAGGCCAAAAGAGAGCGAGACTTCCGGTCGGATCGGAAACGCGGGGTTGCCGTTGAAATTTCGCACACCTTTCCTCTCGGACAGGGAAATTTGTGCGTGATTGCTGAAAAGTGACCGGTCCCATTCAGCTCCAGGCCGGTCAGTCTGTTCTTTTGAAATTTGATTTTCATGAGTTTGAAGCCCTTTTTTGGCCGGCAAGAAGGGTCCCTTTCTCAGCAGCGGCGTCTTTTTCTGGCACTTGCATTGTGATGCCAAAACCATACTTTTAGCCGGTACAACACTTTGGTGTCACAGTGTGAGGGGGAAAAGGGCGTTTGACCGACCGGCACGCTCGGACATCGGCCTAACCGGCCTCCAACAATTTCACATCAATGGCCAAAGCTCAAATTGTCACTCAATCACCGCATCGTCTCTTCATGCAAAGATTGGAGTATGCAATGATGCTGAAGGTGATGGTGGATTGTTGTTTCGATCGTGGGTCTGCAAGTTGTAATTGTACCATGTTACAAGACTGTATGGGTTCTGAGTGCATGCACGAAAGAAAAAGGTACAGCTGTTGACGCCGACGCCAATCACGCCCGCTGCAAGCTTGAACTTTTTTTTTGACAGGCAGAGAAAGATGGGATCATGCAGCTGAAAAAGGGTTTCGTGACCGGCATACGCGCAATTCGCCATAGCCGGAATGCTGCTTGCTTTTTTGCTTTTTTGATTGCTTGCTTACTTCCATCGGAGCCCGCCGCCATCGCATCCTCATCAGCGGTGAAGCAATCTGGTCACACAGTGCGTCTCAATGCGCCGGTCATTCATTCGAGAGCCAATGAAAAGCCATCAATTTGTTTAGAAAGCCGCTGTACTCAAAGATATGTGCAATCTTCCTGAGAACCCTGCATTTCTGTCGGCCATAGTCCCGCTTTCTCCCAATCAGATGTGGCTTCCAATCGGAAAAGCTTCCGGAATTCCGAATTGATCAACGGTCACTTCTACGACAGCAAGGCTTGCAGTCGTCGAATAACAAGAAAGGCCTGTCTTTTCTCTCTGTCTCAAAACTTTTGACCGGCTCTTCCGGCCAAAACTTGCCTTTCAACCAGGAAGAAGTGAAATCACCGGCCTCGGCGAGGCCAGCGCATTTAAACGGCATTCTCGCTCCTCCCCGCGAGAACAACGCTTCCTCGTTTGATCATTTTTCGAGTCTTGACATTTCCGCTCAAACGTAGCAGCAATCCAGTCGGCAGCTGAGTACACGCTGCTGGCCGGATCAAGCATGAGAGACAAACGCTAGTTGCTATCAAATCAATCTCCCGATTAGAACTTAGGAGCACTGTTCAGCTAGATTGCCGATACACTTGGCCAACACTGAGATAGATACAATAAGAGGCTGTGGTGTCCTGTAAACCAAAGCTGTTGAACCACAGACATGTGTGAGACCACAAAGGCAGTAACCCACACAACAATGTACGCTCGAGCCTTTGACCAAAGTCAAACCCCTTTGACAATTGAAGAAGGGCACCTGTTTCGTTGATGCGAAGCGTGCCCGAGGGACCCGCACCTGATTAACACCGGCGATATCGCCTAGCATTAAACTTAAACAAGGAAACCGAGGAGGAGGAGTAGGATGAATTGCCGAAAGCGTTGAGAAGGTGCCTTAAACGGCGAAGACGAGCCCTCGTCTGTAATCACTATTGCCAAGCTCAACGTTCCTCAATCTGACGAACTCTAGACTGCAGCTTGATACTGAACCCCCAGATTTTGCCATTGAGAGATCAAGCGGTGGTGCACATCCCTGATCCCAGTCTTGCGTTCCCCGAGAAGGGCGTAACAACTGCCACTGGGCTCAATATTGTATATGACCAACTGATCAGTGTGCATTCTAAAGCAATCTGCCGGAGGGAAGGAGGCATCAATGTCTGTCAAAAACAGAAGTCACAGCCGACTTCGACTTGTTCTGTCACAATTTCCCAGCTTCGACACACTCAATGCATCCTTCAGTCACGCTCGCCAACGTTGCACGTCGTGACCTGGCCGTCGACCCAAATCCTGACGTTCACCAATTTGCCAACCATGAAAGGATGGGTCTCTACAATGAGCTTCGTCCCCGCCTTCTAATGAGAAATCTCGTCCGTGTTGAGCAAGGTGCTCCTGCCATGTCTATCTCACCGTCTTGGCTTACCTACACCACAACCCACTTTTCAGGAAACCAACAACAATCCAATCCGCTGCCACCCTCCCAACCACTACCGTCACCGATCGTGAACATGACGCTTTTCCCAACGGATCAAAGGTCAACTTGAACCGAAAAGACCTGGGTTCGGAAGTCGCCGCTATCTTTCCTCCTCTTGCACCACCTGCACCCACCTACACCACCTGCCCGCGGGCCACGTCCACCTTCCTGCGACCTAGGCAAACGTGTGCCGATCGACAAATCCGCATGTTGTTCTCACACTCGCGTTCTTGAACCACCCAGACATGAGATAAGATTGCGATCCTGAGAAGAAAGATCGTCCATTTGCGTATGCTAAAGCAAGACTAGGCCATAAAGATGCCGGGAGAAGATATGAAAGGTGAGGATGTAACAGATGCAAGTAGCTGAGATATCATAATGAAAGAAAGGACAATCCGAAAAGTGATATTGCGTCTCTGAGGGGAGGAACTAGGAGTTGTACGCTTGTGCAGCATCCCACACTCTCGTTGTGCCTGGCGGGGCAGCGTCTTGTTCTGGAGCAGGAACAGTGGGACCCGAAGCCCGACGGTCGAAATTGATAGCGGCCAAATTGACGTTTCCGTCTTTATCGAACATGCTCAACGGCCTACTAGTCGACGAAGTTGCGCCGCCGGTGGTGTCCAATCCTAGCGCTCCGCCCGCCATCGCAGATACTGGCGCGGGCGGTGGAGGCGATGGCGTATAGTGACCCTCTGCCGAAGCACCTTCTTCAGCGACGTTGACTACTTCAGCTTGCATAGGTTCGGCGATCCTACCTTTCGAAGAAGAGGTGGAGACTTGTTGACGCGAGTCCCTTGTTGAGCCGGCGCCTGAGAAAGCGGAGGAGGAAGTTGGGCGCGAAGCCGAAGTGGATGGAGGGAGTTGGGTTGACTGTGGACGGGAAGTGGAGACCCAAAACATCTCTTCGTTGACTTGCGGCTTTGATGCCGAGGGAGCGGTAGAGAAAAGTGGACGGTTGCCGCCAACTGCCATGCCGCGGTAAGAGGGAAGCAAGAGGGCCTGTTGCGCTGCGCCAGGTGGAAGAGTGCCTGAAGAAGGATCGAACTCATTGTGGCGATCACCATCAACGAGCTGTGTCTGGGCAACATTCGAGTAAGCATCAGCAGCGGATGTGACCATTCTGCCGGTGCTGTTGCTGCGTATCGCGGTGGCGGGCGCCATCTGAACACCTTGGCCATCAGGAGGCAACACAGTGTTGGGCGAGGGCGAAGGTGAGCGTTGCACCTGGCCAGCACCCGCACCGGCCGCCGCTGTAGCAGCAAGCGCCGTCGAATCCAAACCCCTCTCCGTCGCCGTCGCCATCGCCGAGCTCCTTCGCGGCCGCTGAGGTCGTACAACTTCAAACCCTCCCCCCGTTCGCCCTGTGCCAGATACATCCGCTTCCGAAGCAGGAGGCTCAAGACTTGTGTTGGCTTCCTCTGCCACTCCCCCTCCCTTTCCACCCAGACGGGCAGCGAGACTGTTCATCGCAGCGCTCATCTTATTCAACCCTCTCCAGCCACCCCGTGAGCGGTAGGGGGCCATGCCGTCCACGCCGCCATAGTCGTCGTCATCATCGTCGCTGTCCGAATCACTACGTGCGCCTGCGCCTCCACGCTTCCAAAACTTGCCCTTCTGTTGCTTCTTGGCAGGTTGAATGGGTTGGCCCTCTTCGTCGACAGCCATCATACCAGCAATGGATTGACTGGCGCGCATTTGTGCACCTTGCGAGTAGCGGCGGATGGTAGCGTTGCGAGCAGCAGCTTCGGTGCTGGATAGACCGATCGCGTCGACCTGCCCACCAGCAGCAGGAGCCGCGGGAGGGAAGGATCGCCTGTGCTGATCAAAGTACGACTCGACCACTGCGGTCTGCGAGAGAGGACGTGCGCGGCGCTGCTGAGGCGGCAACGTCTGGAACTGTTGCGTTGGCGATAGGCGCTCGTTGATGCTGTGGCTGCTCAAAGGACGAGTGATGCCTGGAGCGCCATTTTGAGAATGCAAACTCTGGTAAGGGGCACTGTCGGTAGCGCGACCGCCGCCCATTCGAACGAATCCAGATTGAGCGGCGGGAGGAGGAGGCGATTGTCGTCCACTCCACTGATGCAATTGGGGCGGCGGCGACACGGGTCGACCATTGCCAGCCGTCGGTGGCAAGGCTGCCATAATGTATCCTTCATCGTGCGGATCTCCTCTCAAGTACATCGAGTATGGGCTGTTGCCGTCAGCAAACATATCTGCGGGCGACTTGCGACCCTGGAACTGGCTGTCGAGATAAGAGGCATAAGATGCTTGTCTCGAGTGCATGGGCATGCGGCTCATCGACATGGTCGAAGGCAACGACGTGCTGAGTTTGCGAGGCGAAGAAGGGATTGCTGGCGTGTTCTCACCAGTGGAACTCTCCTTGCCCAAGCTAGCGAGCATGAGCGTCTGCGTGTTGGTCGATGTAGAACGATTGAGTGGCTGCTGCGTGCCCGAGAGACGCTTTCCTTTCTTCTTCGTGAGTTGAAGCTTCTCCTTCCTTCTGTTGATCTTTCGGATGGCACCGCCCAAACCCGAAGTACGAGGTGAAGCACGTTCATCGAATGAAGCTCGACCCACAAGACGCGTGACACCCTCGATGATCTTGATGACGAGAATGAGTGCGGCGCAGACAAACAAGATCGCCTGAATCAGAAGGATGACATAGGTCAACCAACCGATGGGTTCATGTCCAAAGTCGACCAGAGGACTGAGAAGCAGCACGAGAACGGCTGTGATGATGCGAAGAACGTTGGCGACAAAGCTGACTGGACCCATCATGGCTCCCTCACCCCAGGGAAGCCAGAGACCGCAGGCGAGTGCGAACAGAATCTCAAAGACCAGAATGATGATAGCCTGGGCACTGCCACTCGCCTGTCCGGCACCGATAACAACACCGAGGATGAGTGTACGAGCAAAGTCAACAGCGCAAAAGAGCTGCGAGCCGGGACTGTAAGTGTTGTAGAGTGGGCCGAAGGCAGAGAGCGTGCCGATCGAGTCGTAGAGCTTGGCGGTGGGCGCACGGCTGATGCTGAAGACTGCATACACCGGAATCAGGATGGAGAGGAAAGCGAAAGCGAGGCCAGCAAGTCCGACAGATGTAGCCGAGAAAATGTCGGCGTTTGCCATCTGATAGGTGGTGAAGATGGTGATGGGAAGGTGGAAGAGGAAAACGGCGCGTAGGATGTTGCCGTGAAGCATACGGAGATGGAAGGTGTTGTCGCTTGACCCGAAGAGTCGCCTTCCACCAGTGCCGATGAAGCGATAGCCGCCTCGTCGACTGAGTGACGACCGTGGTTGATCATCGTCGTTCTCCACCATTTCCTTCGTTTCAGCAGCAGCGTCTCCGTTGGTCACCTCGAGATTGTAGCCATCCTCACGGCGTTTCTGCAATCTGAGCAAAGTGTCGTGGAACGAATCGACGATCCATGCGGCAAAGGAGATAGCAAAGATAGCGGCAACAATGAAGAACCAGATGGATAGACAGGTGCCGAACAGATCACGCGTTCGAAGACCGACAGCATGGGCGTAGGCATCCATACCGGAACGTGCACCATCGAGGTTCATGAAGCGGTTGGGCGTCTCTTGATTCATGTACAGCGGCGAAGTGCGGTTGCTGAACTGCGTAGCAATGTCGCCTGTCGGTAAGGATGCGTTTGTGGCGAGCAGATCGAAGCTGCTGTCAAGATCCGACGGGCGGATCACCGTGACGTTACCTGTGAGCGTCGACCAAGCAGCCTGTTTGAAGAAGCCGTAGGAGAATTCGGGCCACCGCACAGCGATCATTGAGATGGCTGCTACGAACTGGGTGTGAAGGATGATATCCCAACATCCTGGCGTGGCAAAGCGAAGAAGTGCTGCACTGAGTGCAAGCTTTTGACCACTGAGAGCCGAGACTAAGGTGGGTGCAATAGTGTCTTTGACAATGTTGGGCTGACTGCCTTCCCTGGCCTTGTTCTTGAAAGCCCTAGCGCGAGATGTGAGTGCGCAAAAGATGCGACCCAATGCTGCGACCACGAAGAAGCCAATGGTAAGTGCGACAGGGAACCAAAACATGAGGTCCCAGTACCACTTTGTGCTGTCATACGGACTGACGTAGACTTCGATGCAAGCAATGTCGAGAGGCGGACTGGAAGTGTCGCTAAGTCGGATCCGTGTCCACAATGTGCCTAGCGTGTACGTGTCGTTGAGTGGAATGCCCACACCGAGCGAGACCTGTCCTGGACCATACAGGCAGCCGGCAGGCTGAATGACGACTCCATCGATGACAGTGCCGTTCGGATCAGGTGAAACAGGGTACAGACTATCGCAAAGGTACGAGTCGTTACGGAAGACGTCGAAAGTCAAGAATTGCGTCTCCACCGAAAGCGTACTGAGTAGCTTCGGCGATACATTGGTGTTGACGGTCCTGCCTTGCGAATCTGTAGCACCTACTGCTACGATACGAAGGACACCGGAAGAGTACGAGTCTTGGTCGGAAAGATGCTGAGAGCTGCCTAGATCGGGGTCGAACTGGGTATAAACGGCAGAGATGTTGAGACGCAAAGCAGGATCGACGTAATTGACCTGGTCTGTTGGGCAGCCTGTGAAATAGATATCTTTCATACGAGAGGTGACTCTTTGAGAGAGCTCGTCATATTGAGATGGGATTGGCTTTTGGAGGAGGAAGGGGACTTGTGCACCGGAGAGTTGGAGTTCGGGGATGGTGGTGCTGGTGACTTGTGCTTGTGAGCGAGTGGCGGTGGTGTTTCCGGATGCTGCTCCTGTCCTTGTTGGTGTATTGAGCGATGCTGAACCGATGGTGGAAGTGACGACTTCGGTGACAGTTTGAGCGGAGGTTATGGTAATCAGCACTGCCAAAAGCATGAGTACGCTCCATCGGAACCAAGCCGATGGACGATTGCGGCCAAGTCCCATACCGGTCATCGTGTCGTAGCTCGAGGTTGAGAGCTTACTTGAACCGTTTCAGCTCGACATGTCGTCCTGAGAAATTGAACGGCGCCTGATGTATCGAAGAGACTGCAGAGAAGATGATCCGCTCAAGAAACCGGAGAATGAGTGGGGCCGAGTGTTGCCAAGCGATGCAGTCAAGTCGCTGGTCGAGTCGAACGAATGGGTGGATTGCTGCTGGCACTGATGAGAAGGTCACTTCTCAAACAAGACTACCACGTCGTCGTCTCGGTCGCCCAGTAGAGATGAGGAGGGTGAAGATGCTTTCTGGATGATATTGTCCAGAAGGAAGGACTGGATTGTGTTGGCAAAAGCAGGAACGGACTATCAAAAGATCAAAGTCTAATCAATCTGAGCAGAAAGCCACAACTGCTCACTTTGCAGCAAGACCATGCAGCTTGACCTTTTCAGAATCAGCAGCAGAGGCAAGGGCGCAACATCAGCAACGGCAGAATCCGATGGCGCGTTGCTCTCTTCCAGTCTGTCTCTCGATCGGCGTTGGAATTTTTTCATCTTTTCTTTTAATTTCTTGGAAATTTCCTGCAATCGCGGTACACAGCACAGCACGGCACAGCCCAGCCCAGCCGGCCAGCAAGAGTACGAAAAGGCGAGATCTGAACACGCAAGGGTTCATCGAAAAGAGCGAGACACACACACGGTCTCTGTGCTGGAATGGAAGGGACTGATCTTTCCACCGGAAGACCAAAGGTGTAAAATCCTGATAAAAAGAAATCGGGAATTGGAAGCGAAAGACGCTTGTCCACGGCGATGTGATGCGATGCTGCAACACCTTTTTCTCGTCTGCACGACAAACATGCTGCAGCACATTGTCGGAGTCGGCGATTTTCCAAGCTGACTATTCCCATTTCCTTTCTCTCACCCTTGTTGCCTTGTTGCACTCTTTCTAACGATCTTTTTTGTTCTTAACACCATGGCGACAGGGCCAAGAACGAATAATATGGATAAAGGCGCGAACATGGTCCAGACCAACGCTGCAAGCGAGGCCAAGGGAACGAGGCTTGGTACTAAATTGGAAAAAGAGAAGCGGGAGCAACGGGAAGCAGCAGCGGTTGTCAGCAACGTTGCGCGCCTTTCTTTTTTCCTTTTTTCGGCACTCTGTACCCGTCTTCTTATTTTGGCTTGCATTGCACTCTGACATCGTACTGCAGCCACCACGTTTGTTTGAGACGCCACCAGCTTCTTTGCCTACCTCTCTCACTATCTCTCTTGCACCATCATGACATCGTTATCTACTCATTGAGCAAACGACGAGATGACAGTGGGGGGAAAGATAGACAACGAGGCTACTGAGCGATTTCATGCAGATGGCGGAAGTGCGGCTTCCTGTCTCTCATCTCTCTGTCGCTTGCAAGAATATTCGGCGAAAACGCCAGACCCGCTCCGACATGTTATAAGACCTGAGCTGAATCTGCTCATCATGATTCCCTTCTCGCTTGCCAACTCAAGCACCTTCCGAAGCGAGGTCTTCCAGAACCAGCACCAGAATCCGTGCCTGATTCTTCGTCCAAGGCCAAAAAGCATGAAACGGGGAATCATAAAGGCGTTCGAGAAGATGGTGGTAGTAGAAGCAGTCAGCTCGTCGCCGGTGATCCGACAATTCTTCAACGCTCCTTGCCGCCCCGACCCCCCCGCAGCGCGTCGAAGCAAGCTACGACTTGCAATTTCAGCTTCCGATTTCGGTTTTCTTCGTACATAACCTAGCTTGTCTCATGTCCGTCTTTGTGTGCGGCCCAGCAGACTTCTTCGCAAAAGGAGGAACATGCACAGTGGCTGGCAATCATGGATTCGATAAGGCTCAGTGAGCTTTTCAATGTGCATTGCCGTAATCAGCAGATATCTGACGGCTTCCTTTTATGTGTAAGGTGAGGCGCTTCCAGCAAAAGTGATGTTTGAAGGATGCCGTGGTCACTGTCGACGTCCTTCGTGAGACGTAATCGCCTCGTCCCATACGGTGCAAAGCTTCTGCTACATCCTTCATGTGCCGCAGCATGCCCACGTTTGATGCCGCCGTCCCCGACGTGCATGCCTTTGATCTCCCATATACAGCGACACGCCGGTGCGAGGCGAATCTTAACATTCAGACCACCCACCCTTCACTTCACGCGAGCAATCAGATGAAAGGCAACCCAGTCCCCACCCTCTTCCTATACTCCACGTACTTCTCCCCAAAGAACTCGACCAAATACTTCTCCTCCCCCTTGATCCTCTTACTGAAAAACAACCACAGCGTCACCACGAACCCGACCAGCCCCACCTTATTCCCCAACATCACCTGTGTCCCCACTGCCCAATAGAAGAATCCTACGTAGCTTGGGTGTCGTGTCCAAGCGTAAACCCCCGTCGTGACGAGTTGGTGATCGGTTCGTTTCTTGTCCGCCACGATATGGCTAAAGTTGTTATGCGCGTGGATCATCGCCATGCTCCTCAGCAGTTGGCCTACTGCGATTAGGGCGAGTCCGGCAAAGGTGAAGATGCTCACACTTTTGGAGGCGGGGTAGAAGTAGGCGGTGAGCACGAATTCAATGAGAGCAACAATGTGGGCAATATGGTAGTGAATACCGTTGTTGAGTAGGAAAGAGTCGGAAAAGAGCCGCGTGGGGTTGTAGGATGCCGTAACGGTGAATTCGAGCATATGAAAGATGGACCATGCCAAGAGGTAGATCGAGAGTTGCGGGTGGGCGTACCATGCCGTTGTCTGCGCAGAGGAGGCGGAAGTGCCGAGTTTGCCGAGAAAGAATGAAAGGGTGCGGGGAAGGACCAGGCCAAAAAGGATACCAAGGGGGAAAGCAGTGATGGCGATTTGGAGCGAGGCGGGGGCGTAGGCTGCAGGGATCGCGTATTGCTCCGCGTACTTGTCTCCAATCCAGCTCAGCCATGATTGAGATGTGCCAGGAGCAGTATGCAGGATTCCGCGCTTGTTGGTCGGTACACCAGCAGCTGTGGTGTTGACATGAGAGTCGACACTCGATGTGGCAGAAGTATCCATCGAGTTGCCTGCCATGATGCTATCGTTATCGTGACTTGCTTGAAGGCTCGAATCGATCGATGAGGACAAGGAAGAATCTGTAGGATCCATAGCGGAAGACATGATGCAGGAGGAGCCAGGCGATGGAGGAGGGAGGGAGGAAGAGCGGATGATTTAGCAATCCCTCCTTATGTACTCTTTTCGTTGCTGCGATGTAGCTTTGCCACTTACGACTGATCTGACTTCGCTTCACGCCATTGCCTGTTCTGTGCTCGAAAGCCCAAGCTTCGTTTGCCGATTGAAACGAAGGGAGAAGAAAGGGAAGTCGATGTGATTGTGTGCAAAGCAAAGAAAGCCCTTTGATGTTCGTGTGGGAAAATAGGTGTCAGAACTGATCCGAGCGAGAAACACGAACAGCTTTTCCCTTTGTGCAGCGTGAGAAATGGCAAAAACGCAAATCAATTCAGGGTCCAAGCGTCGGAAGAACCGACATGTCCAAAACCAAGCTCGGAATTCGGCCTTCTTTAGCTCTACGAGCTTCACCTTTGCTCTACTCAACCCAACGTCCACCTCTACCCCACACACAGCAACTTATACTTCCTCCTTCCTCTTCATTCATCCGCACAGCTCCTCACTTGGGACAATCAGAACCCACCGGCGACCAAAGACGCTAGATTGACAAGGCTGGGCACATCAACCAGTCTTTCTCGCAGCACCTCCACCTCATCCTTCATACAAGCATCCGCTCGGAGTGAGTTTCTATCACGAGAGCGCAGATTCTGCTCCACCTATACCGCCGCCATGGACCTCCTCACCCAACTCGACAGCGACATCGACCTCCTACTCCAAATCATGTCCTCCTCCGTTGCATTCATTTCTCGCAAGGCCAAACACTCTCCCCTGCCTTCCTCTTCCATCCCGCTCACCATCCTTGGCAAGACGGAAGCAATTTCACCGGCTGAAATGGAAGATGCAATCGGTGAACTCGTTTCTGACCTCGTAGAAAAAGCGTCTTCCATCCGGGAAATTATACTGCACCTTCCAACGGAGGGGACCTTGGGCGGCGAGGTGGAACTGCAGTCTGATCTGAGGCGGGTAGAAGAGGAGATGGAGGGGGTGAACAGGGAGTATAGAGCGGCGGTGGAGGAAGTGAAGGCTTTAAAAGGGGAGGTGAGGGAGTTGGTATTGTTGGTCGAGCAGGCGGGGAGGGAAGGGAGAGCGTGGTTGGTGGAAGAGCTGGAAGCGCCGAAGAGGGGAGCGATAGAAGGAAGCAGCGCAGTTGCAGGGCCAAGCATCTCATGACACGCCCAAGTCGACACCCACGCACACACATCCATGTATTTGTACCTCATCCATTCTCAAACGTTACCATTCCCCGCATCTTTAGCAACAACATCATCGTACTATCGTTAGTGAATCAACGTCGCTCCCCACCTTCGCCGATCAGCCATCCGACACCACGGCTTAGCGAGAACCCACCAAACCCTTGCGCATGACCTTGGACTTGTCCTTGTCCTTGAGCCGCCTCTCCTTCATCGCCCGTACTGGATTGGTGTTGATCCGTCTTCCAACCCAAAAAGTCCCTCGCAGCGCGTGCTGCTCTAACCGCTCTTTCTGCTGGGTCGACGTATTCCCCTCCTCCTCCTCCTCCTGCTGCAGCACCGGACGAAGAAGTGGCGCCGGAAACGCTGTCAAAATCAAACAACTTGGCCGTTCTCGCATCCACCTTCTCCCCCACTTGCCTTCCACCAGCTCTCACCCCTGCACTAGTGACGGTAGCATGGTTCCCCTGCGCTTGGGTCGAACCAAAGTACGAAAGCGGTGAAAACGACAAAGGCAACAAATTCGCCGCTGTCCCCACCAAACCCGCTCCTACACTAGCAGCCGTTTGAGCACTGATCAAATCGCTCATCCCCCTCCCACCCCCCGTTCCTGATGCGGTTGCTGCTCCCAACCACCCACCACCTCCTGCGGCCAAAGCGGCTGCTTTTTTGGTCGAGGCGAATGTTTTGCCTTCTTCCACTTCTTTGACCAACTTCTTGTCCAAGTCTTGCCACATACGAAGCATTCCACCCAGCTGAGAGGGGGGGCAGAGCGTCATAGCGTGGGCAAGCATCGAGATTCGAGATGGAGTATCTTCCCAGAGGGGATGCTTGGAGAGTTGGAAACACGTCTTCCAGCCGAGTTCCAGGGCTTGTTCCAGCATCTTTGAAGACGAAGAGGTAGAGGAAGACGAGCGAGTACGCAAGATCGCAACCTTATCGACAAGGCGTTGAGCGAAGCCCATAGCCACCTCAAAGTCTTCAGCGCTGATCGCAGCGTCAGCCAACATGGCTAGCGTTCGTGCTTCGATCATCGTTTTCTCCCCGGCCGGCGTCAGTCCCTTTTCCGTCGTCTCGTGTTGCGATCGCGGCAGGGCGCAGAGTCGATTCGCAATATCCAGCACCAGCTCGGGCGATCGATACGCGTCTTCCTGCGTGGCCAACATCCTCCCCACCAACTCCATCTTGTCTTCCGTTTGCCTGATCTCCTGGGGTGTTATGAGTTGACCACCAGGTCGGGTAGTAGATTTGATCTTGAACGAAGTGATGCGGCAGGAAGATTCGATAAAGTCCTTTTGCGTTTTTGCCCTCACCGATGATGATGGAAGAGCAGAGAGGACGTCAAGCGAGAGTCGGATCTCTTTTGTTCGGGTAGAAGCGACGGATGCGCTGTCAAACAGCGTTGTTGAGACTTCCAAAACAAGGTCTTCGAGTTGAGAAGAGGACAGAAGAGAGGTCGGAGATGTGAGGGAGCGGAAAAGCTCCACATCGCCCGTGCTGAGGATCTGCGACAGCAAAAGACGTGTCGCTTGCTCTTGGGAGATTAGAGCGAATGGAGAGGAAGAGGATCCGCAGAGGTCAAGAGTGCGATGGAAGAACGTATCCCATGCAGCTCGGAATCGCAGCATTGCAGTATCTGTCGGCGTCGAGGGTCGATCGGGACGACCACCAAGTGAAGCAGGGGGTGGATGGGCTACTTTGAAGGCAGCCAAGAGCGAGTCAAGTGCTGCTGTCTGTTGTTGCACCGCAATCTTCCTGACCAGGTCATCTGAATGACGGTCGCCGCCAAACGCAGCCAACCAGCAGAGGTCTATGTCAAGTGGCTTCTCGCTCTGCCCCTCGACCAGACCCGTAATAGCTTTCAGCCATCCGAGATGCAGCTGAGCGTCGCTCAGAACGGCGCTCCTCTGTCCTTTTGCGTCGAGAAGCGCGAGCAGCTGACAAGCCGGCACTACGCTCTTTGGGTCTAGACTAAGCGCAGATCGCAGAGCATCACCAAGAGGCGAGCTACCAGTGCCTGCCGCTGCCTCGCCTCGTCCTTGACTGAGCGTCGTCAACGTTGCATCGACTTCCTCCAAGAACCTTCGATCCACGTTGAGGTCTAGTCGAAACCCTCCCACCGCAGGCCTCGCATACAAGGCCGCCGCTGCAAGGTTCGCCGAATGAGTCGCTGAGGCAGAAGACGCATTCTCCAATATCACATTGAACGCAAAGCTTCTGGCGCTCGCGCTGTCGTTGGTGTCGATGAGTTGAGCCACGTGACTCGACACGTTCGTTGTGTCTGAGAGAAGAAGCTGCTTTGCGAGTTGCTTACGTGCCTCGATGCTCGGAAGCGCTGCCACTTGCGTTGCTAGACTCTGGACCGAAGTGAGGTCAAAGCGTTGATTGCTCGCAGCTTTGGTGCTTGTTCCGGGCTCAGATTGTTCGTCAGCCAACGATCCTCGAAGTGCGTTTCGTTGAAGCTCAGCAAGAACCGTTTGCGCGTCCGATCCCTGCAACTCCTTCGACAAGACATCCAGCAACCACTCTACTTCCACCTCCAACTTCGTCACCCCCACCGTCGCCAGAATGCCCTTGTAGAATCCTGCCAACTCCTCCAACGACAAAGACTTGATCCCCTCGGCGCTGGCCCAGACGCTCGACTCCTTCCCACCCTTCCAGCCGATCAGCAGCCCCGAAGCAGCAAGCAAAGCATACCCTTCCCTGCTCCCTCCCGCACCTGTCAAAAGCTGTCCGACAATCGCTAGCCTGACTGGCGCCGAGTCCTGCCTAAGCCACTCAAAGCTCTGCAGTACAGGCCCAATCAAGTTCGCACCACCTTGCGGCAAGCTCGCCAGGCAAAGTAACACTGTGCTTGACGGCTCGTCCAACACCAACTGCGAAGGTAGCGTGGGCAAATGCAGCATCTCTGCCTGCCCACGTAGGCGTTCGTAGACCGATAGACGTCTAGACAGCTGTTCGAACCGTTCTAGCGCCTCTGTGACTTGGTCTACTTTGGAGTTGGCTGGTGAGATGTCCTGCAGGCTGCGCAAGTAGGGCGTAGCGACGGAATGTATGGCGAGCTGCAATAGCTGTTGCCCTAGTTGCTCGGTCCTACTCAGCTCCTCCGAATCTTGTTCAGCTTGAGAAGAGGATGACGGGGAGAGAACGGCATGAATCGCCATCTGGAAAGCGTTGAGCAGCCATATCCTGTCTTTGATTGTACGACACAGTGTCTGCGCGTGTTGTGAGATCTCTTCGACGAGGTGATCGCGCGTGAATGATCCGTAGGGCTGTGTAGAGGTGGAAGAATGCCATGCGTCGATGAGCTGGATCCACCTGCGTTGATTTTGTTTGTCGGTTTGGCTGGGTTTCGACCTTCGGCTCTTTGTCGAGGTAACTGTGCTGGGACCAGCGGCAGATGGTGGTTGCTGTTGGGGAGCCGGCATTGTGGTCATCTTGGTCTAGGCTTCAGATTGCGTGGCTGTGAAGCTATATGCCCTGGTAGGCAGTGTCTCAGAACGCCTTGACTGGCAGAAGCCGTTAAACTGTGAAAAATGGGACGCTGCACTGCTTTTAGTTGGTGACGTGCGTTGCGGTCGTAGATGGAAGACTGTGCTGATGAACAAGTATGTGTGAGTCCTTGACGAGGTCGCGGAGTCGCAGCTACCTTTGGCGGAAGGAGATAGAAGTGCTCGAGGCTTGATAGTCGACGTGAAGGGTGAATGGTGAGGCACGGGGGCGTAGATCGTGCTTCGCGTGGTAGAACGAAGCAAGTCGTAATGATGCAGTCGATTGCTGGAAGATAGATGCACCTGTCAGCAAGTGAGGTGACCGAAGATCAAGGATGAGCTGTAGGATACGTTGATGATGCAAAAGAAGGTAAGACGGGCACGCACGCACCTTCATCAGACTTGTGGAGAAAGCTGCCAACGCATCTTGGCACCAATTCGAAAATCCGAATTCCGAGCTTCGTGCACTTCTCCCACCGTGGCGCACAGACTCCTCTTTCATGTTTGGCACTCGACACAAACGAGAAGAACAGCAAGTGGTGACGAGCCATGACATGTGTGTTTGTGTGCATTGACTGGTTGACTGAGATGACATTAATTTGCTTGAGTCGTCGGCGGTGGTATCGATGTTGTGACGAAATGAAAGGGCCAAGCACGTGTGAGGTAACAGAATACATCGAATGAGTGACAAGACTGAAAAGGCACGCGACGTGATTGAGGATAAAAGTACATGAACAGGCAATGCGCTAGGGAGCGGCATCCAAGGCGCAAGAGCAATGTGCGCTACGTTGGCCGCCATTGCATCCTGTCCCCTGTTTGACCAAGCGTATGAGTGCGTCAAATTACGAAGAAGCGCTCGAGATGGACTGCAGGAAAGTGATAATCGAGTTGTCGTCGTACGTGTCCCAATTCATCGGATAAGCGGGAGGGACAAGACTTTCGGAAAGATACTGGACTGTCGAGTTGGGCATGCTACCTGTGCCATGATGATAACCGCCTGCTTGATGATGACCGTGGGCATGACCGTGCCCGTGTGTATGACCGTGACCATTGTTGAACATCATTGTTGGATCGCCACCGCCTCCGTAGTGGCCTTGTGCGTTCTGGGGAGAAGAAGTGGACAACAACGAAGGGGAGCCGGATGCTTGGCTGCCTGTGCTGCCAGGATTGTGGTAGAGCCCGTGTGGGCCATTAGCTCCATTCTGATGATAGCCGCCATACTTCTGCATTGGCATTCCAGGCCCCTTACGTGGCGAAGCCGAGGGAGCATATGGAGAGCGGAAGGAAGGTCCAGCCATAGGTGGCGCACCCACAGCGCTGGACAGTTGAGTGAAAGGGTTGAGACCCATGGCCCACTTGGCGTCCTCCGAGATGACGAGATCCTCTGCGTTGACGGGCGAGTTCTCATTGATCGAGATGGTGGACGGCAGCTTTTTGCAGCAGAAGCGCAGGAAGCGTGCCAAGTATGATCCTTGCTCCAAATGATTCTCCAGAGAGGGCGAAGTAGCATCAGCGGCCTGACGGATGGCTGAACAAGCCTGGATGGCCAGCTCTTGCGGCATGGCACGCCAGTTGTCGCAGATCCACACTGCTGCTACTGCCAAGTTGAGAATGACAATATCGTGAACGTAGCGGTAGTAACCTGCCTGTCCATAGGGACCGTTGAGTAGCTCAAAAAGCTGAACGGACAACTCGGAGCACTTCTGAAACGCCTGTTGTCGATCTTCTGCAAACGCTGGGCCGGACAGCAAAGGCGAGCTGTAGATCGAGTAGAGTGCACGATGGTAGTTAAAGAGCGTGTTGGTATCGTGAAAGAGCAAACACGGTCGTCCCGAGTGCTGACAAGGGATCTCGCTTGCGGGCGGGTTCATCCAGACCGAGCTGGAGCAAGTCTGTGCGGTGATGCCCATCTTGACGAGTCTTGCGTTGCGCAGACACGTTGCTCGACTGATGATTGAAGGGTTAGGACTTCTTGCATTGGACTGCTTGAGCGACGTGATGAGGTCGCGCTTGATGTTAGCATTCTCACGCGATGCTGCCAAACGAACGTCGATATCTTGGACCATGTCTCCCAAAGAGTCGATCCACTCGCGTGGGTCAGGAAGCAAGCTTGGGTCGATAGCAGGTGGCAAGTGACGCTGGTCACGATAGCCGTCCTCGAAACACGAAAGTTGCAGAATCGTGCGCTGCGACTGAATGAAGGATCGAGATGGACCATGCTTGGATCGCTTTTGCGGACCGAAGAGCTCGTGCAGACCAAGCTCGAAGGCTTGTGTGATGGCTAAACGGACCTTTCTCCAACTGCTGCCGTCCTTGGGGTGCTTCCACATGGCCAAGATCGAGAGAGATTGAATGATCTCGAGCTGTGGTGGAATGTCGTCAGCCGCAATACGCGACAATGCAGGTTTGAGGAACTCGAGTGAGTCAAGATATCGGTCGACCTTGATGAACTTGGACGAGACAGTGCAGACGGCTGCAAGCAGGATGCGGTAGTCTGGATTGGCCTTGAGTGCTTTGACGGTATAGATCTGCGTGTCGAGCAGCGCGATGATAGGGTTAAGACGCTCATAGTAGAAAGTGACCAGCTCGACAACCTCATCCTCGTCGAAAAGACCTGCTGTGATGACCGACTCGATTAGTGGTCGACCGACGGTAGAAGTGGACACCTTGATGGCGGGCTCTTCTTGAATGTGAGAATGCAGTGTTGACGAGAGAAGCGCTTTCGAGGCGGTGCGTTCGGATGAGGTGGTGTCAAGCAGACTCTGCACTGAGAACGGGTTGACTGAGCCCGAGGCGGATCCATCTGTCTCGTCGTTTGGACTTGGACTGGCTGAGTCTCTGGATTGGCTTTTGTATTGCTGCTTGATGGGTGTAGACGAGCTTGCTTTCCGCTGACCTTCAAGCTTGACACCGCGGTGGTGAGATGGCACGACGCATTCGATGCTGAGACGAAGACATCTTGTGCAGCTATTGGAATCGTCTGGGAAGATGCATCGTGACTTGATCTTTCGACATCCCGAGCAGGCACGCCTTTCAGCAAAGGGCGTGAACTGCTCCTTTGGGATCACGTCGCACTTTGCGGGTGGCATTTGTGGCGACGACAAGTATGCAGACGGAAGGTGTTGTTGTACAAGTGACAGCGTCTCAAAGGAAGCAGCTGTGTCGGTGACGTGCTAGATGCGGCTGTTTCGAGTGCTCGTTGCAAGCTTAGCTGTCGAGTGAGGTGGCTGCTAGACCATAGGACGGGATGCGGGGTATACGTGCGTCAAGACGAACTGACGAATGCGGGGGGCGAGGGCGAGAAGGAAGAAGTGGCTTAGGGTCGCCGGTTTGAGAAGGCAGGATGGTGGCGTTCACGAAGTGGTTGATGCGAAACGAGCAAGTGGTACTTATTGAAGCTGTGGCGGCGGCGGCGATTGGGTTGGTGACAAAGCTTGTTGATTGTGCAAAGATCGTGGCGTTCGAATGTGATAGGGTGAAACTCGAAAAAGGTAGTCCGATCACACAATTGACGAAGAAGTTGGCTGGCAGTAGTCCGGAATCATGCCAGATTGTTGGTATTTGCCAATGAGATCGTGGGATGCTGTCGTGCGATGCCACGTTGTTGTTCGAGAGCCTCAGCGACAGGTGAATGGAAAGCCGGGACCCTGGAAAAAGTTTGCAGATCGGCCTGTGAGGTGCAGTAGCGTCGACAGCGAGCGGCGAGCGGCTCTGATGGCGGAGCTAACGGAAGGAGGGAGGATCAACGACGATGGCGAACAAGACTGCCCGGCGACCTTTGAATGATGGGACCCAGCTGGCGGTGATGATGGCTCGGAAGCAAAGCAACTTGGGTGAATTGGACCAGCTGCGCGGTACTGCGGACGGAAAGCGACAATGTTAGCGAGGAAGAGGACGCAGCTGGTTGTTGTCGACGTTTGCCGATGGTCGAGACCAAGCCGAAGCGAATGCTGCAATTTGCGAGCGGAAGAGTAAAAGCGAGCTAGGCGATGGGACCGGAAGACGAGGGAGGGAGATGGAGAAGAGGATGGAGTTAGGCGAAGTGCTTGCTGATGATGGATGAAGCGCTAAGTCAAACGTGGTTGCTTAGCCGAAAAAAGTTGGCTCTGGCAGAAAGGGAGAGAGAAGGAAGAGGCAGCCAGAAAAGAAAGGGTTCGACCGAGCACAGACTTTTCGAGAGCACAGGGAGAAACAGAGTCAAGTGACTGCGACACGAGAGAAAAGCAGCAGCAGCAGCAGCCGATGGCGTTTGATTGCAGCACAAGCCGAACTCAGCCTGGCTTAGTCTATAATCTCTCATTGGCAGCAGCAAAGCAGTGTCAGGAGCGCGGCAAAATCAAAAAATTGAAATTGACCAAGAAAATGGCAAAGAGGAAAAAGAAAAAGAAAAGAAGGCTGAAAAGCCATCAACGGAAGGACCCTTAAATCGGAACAGCAGTACCAGCAGGAAGGCAGAAGCCTGCAGAGACAGGTTCTCTCAGCTGACACTGCTGCTGACGAGATCTGATTAAGAATTGCAGTCAAGCGTGCTGCTTCACTTGCTCTCAGTCAGAGACCTGCTCGTGGGACAACAGAAGGTAGACAAAGAGAAATGAGGGCAGTTCGGGTCAAAAGAATAAAGAAAAAGAAAATATTACAAATTCAGGGTTCGGCTTGCTGCTCTGGTCAAATTGCCTTGTCTTCCGCGCTGCAAAGGAATCTCGCCGTTTGCCCGCTTAGACGCAGAACCGCAGGCGAGCCAAGCCAACGCGAGAGCCACGCGGCAATCTACAGTCAGCTGCCTGTCTGTCTGCACATTTATTAATAATTCATGTAGAGGTGAGTGGGAGTGAGTGAGTGAGAGAGTTCGCCCGCTTCTCTGCCTATGCCGTGCCGTTCATCTTGGTCCAAAAAGTCTCGCCTAATCCACAAGCGTGGCTATTAGTGCGAAATCTCGGAAGAACGGCAGGCTACTCGCTCATTCGACGCTATCCGCAGTGCCGCTCACACACTCTTTCTTTGTCTCGATGCTATTCCGGTCTGTTTTCCGCTGCATCTCGGTTGGTGGTTGCTCTCTCATGTGCCGTGAGCTCGTGTTCATGTCGTGCTTGACTGCTTGGGAGTTTTGTCGGTAAAGCCGCTTAGCGATTTCTAGACTAACAAAGAAACGGCAAACCGGTCTCACCTCACCGCTGACTTCATCTTCTCACTCGATTATCGCTCACCATGATCCGATTTTAGGGTGTCCTTTAGTTTCCGGATATCTTTCCGCGTCTACCGGAAGCTCAACATCTCGTGACTATGCTCGTGACAAGGTTGAAGGCAGCCGTCGAGAACTTCATTACAGCGGCTGTGAAATTGTGTCTTGGGATTGGGTTCACACAAGTCCCACCGTTCGTTCGTGTGAGTGTCTGACTCAATGGTCAACAGAGAAGGTTCAGCAAAGCCGAACGCAATGCATCTGTATACTTCATATCAGCCTATCAGTATCGGAGATGCACGAGTGCCAACACTTGTCTCGAGCGATCGGGTATACTGGAAAAGTACACAAGCGTTGCCGGCTCTTCCGAAAGACGGCTTACACAATCAAGCATCGGCTTCTACGCTCGATTCCAAGCGGGACCACAATGAAATAGATGCAAGATGTCGCCGGATTCTTTCTCGCCATTGTGCAGATCTGTTCTAGCTGTCCAACGGAAGGGTGTGGATCCCGGGCCCCGCCTAGACGTAGTCTCGTCTGAAACAGAAAAGAGGTGGAAACCGTGCATAAAACATTGCGCCGACAGCAGCAGCTTCCCTTTTTTCATGGGTTCCGTTGAGAAAATCGGAATCGACTCCTTTCACACTTCGCAGCAGTCACCCTCTTCTTCTTGAACAGCTTCGTCTTATCCTTGTCCCAAAGCAAGCTACACTCTGATGATTGCGCGTGTTTATGTCAAGGCATTCTTTAGCGAGCTTGAATCGGCACAGAATCGAATCGAATGTAGCAGATGCAGATTGGTTTCCACGCTATCGCCTGACCCTGCAAGGCGTGTATCCTTCGGTTGGATTGCCGAAAACGTGGGAATCCGGAATTTCCTCCAGGTTTTTTCACGCTTGCTCCGTGGCTCCGTTAGTGTCGCCTCTTCGTGCACTAATTACTAGCACAAGGACTCGGTCGAACGACAAGTTTGCAGGTTAGCTGAGCATGAGCGCGCTGCAGCAATTTCGGTAGAACCGAATGCCTTATGCCTATGCATGCATGCAGAAGTGCAGCTGGAAGCAAAGGAGAATGGAAGTGGATGGTGCGATTCGAAGCAGCTGAGCACAGAATCCCGAACCAAAGGGCGAGGTGAGCCATTTTGTTTCTTTTTGATTCTCCGCCATTTCCAAGCGAGATCCCATACTTGGATCTTTTTCCTTCTGCCGCGGCAGAGTCACTTCTTCTTTTCTGTCGATCCTCTATCGTGCTCCTCTCCCTCCCGCAATGCTCGAATGCTGTCGTTCTTGCCCAGACGATCATAGAGACGTACGACTGCAGCCTATTGTAGTCTAATTGCCGAAGAAAACAAATCTTTTTTTGGTGCATGGTGCATGATGAGCTATTTTCGCCCCCCTCCCTGCCAATCTGCCAGATCCACTATCCTGCAGCGGATATCGTTGCTGAGATTGAACTTGATCAATGACACCTCACTTCTGTCACTCATCTCTCCTGATCACCATCTTCTTGATACTGTAGCTAGGTAGCTCTCCGGAAGGTAGTATCGGCATTTTCGCCGACCAAACTACTCACTTCCGTGTCAGATAATTGTGAGGGTAACGGACAGTACCGAACGGTACGCAGATTGAAATCCCCACGAGCCGACGAAGAGCGACGCTTTCCTATCTACAGTAATATCAAAACATGGCTTTGCCGTTCATCGTGCAGGAATAAGTTTACTACTGAATGACAAAGGTCGACCTTCGATCACGTAGGAGAGTAGCGAAATAAGGCAAGCCGATGCTCGAGCACTGTGAGAGTGCATGCAAACTTTGTTTCGCTTTTGTCTGACCCACCGAAAACTTATCGGGTGATACCGCCGCTCCTAATGTCCTTCACTTTGCACCGAGATTGCTCCTGCTCGGCCTCTTACTGGCACACGGCGTCGGTCTACCACTTTCCATTCTTGCCTCAAAGTGACTCTCGAAATCCCTCACACTTCCACCCCAAACCCCAAAGTTCTCCTGTGTCAACCTGCCCAATCCTTCCAATTGGTCGATGACATCCTTCATACTCAGCGCATAACTGTAGAAGAGCAAGTAGGCACTTGAACCTCTCATCGCCCTTCTCTTCACCACTGGCAACTCTCGAATCCTGTCCAATAGTCGTACTCGACATTGGTTGGCGGGTGGGAAGTAGGGTGGGACGGGGGACTTGAGGTGGAATGCCGATCCAAGGGTGTAGAAGAACAGTAAAACGTTGCCCACCATTTCTCGTCGTTCCGAGTTGACGGGGATGACAAAGTCACGTCGTACGTGTCGGTACCAATCTTGACGTGTGGTGACACATCGCATGCTGTGAAGCTTGTCGAGGATGTTCTGACAACAGCCGAGCATGGCTTTGTACGTAGCAACCGGAAATGGTCCCTTGAGCCGTGGTTCGTGTTTGGTCTGTGCAAGAAGCCCTTCGAGCTTAATCAGTGAGACTTGCAGGTGAAGCTCGATAGCTTGAAATTCGTCGCCATGACGAGAGGCAAAGGTGCCAAGTAAGGCTGCTTCTTCGTCCTCCATCTCATCGTCGTCATCCCCTACATCTTCATCGCCGCTGTCATAAAAGCTCTCGTCATCTTGCTCGTCTTCGTGTGTGCGCCGACTTCGGCGACGTCGTCTGAGCTGAGATGGATCTCGTGAGTACGACAACACCAACCGCTGATATAGCCAAGCCAGCTTGAAAAGCACGTCCGACACGCCCAACGCCAGCTGACGACGTGCTTCAAACGGCCAAACGAGTTGGTTGAGCACCGTCGCCCACACCACACCCACAATCACCGACACCGTACGCTGATATGCGATTTGCTCCACCTCGACATCCGTCTTGCGAAGGTTGTAGCTGTACAGCGCTGTCAGGTTGTACGTCAGCAGAACAAAGCGTCCACTTGACGCCAGCTGCGGTTTGCCGACAATGTATCGGAAGCATGGAATTGAGAAGAGCGCGCCAAATAGCGGCAGCACTACATTGTTGTCCGGGAACAGCTTGTAGATGCCTACCGCTGCACAGGCGCCCAAAATCGTTCCCAAGATACGATGAAGGCTCATGTGGTTCGACTGACCCACCGTTGGTGACAGCACTACCATGAAGCTGACCAGAGCCCATTGACCTTGGTACTTGGTAAAGATTGGACGGGTCGAAGGGAAGAAGGCCGGGCTCGCCAGAAGAGCACTACCGAGACCAGCTTTGATTGCGAATTTGGTATCGGGCTGACGGAAGAACTCTCCGATGTTCCAGACCAAGCGTTGCAGCTTGTCGTGCCACGTCATGGCTTTTGGTGTCTGATGCGTGTTGACAGCGTGCCGACGGTTGGAAGGGAAATCGAGTGGGGTGGTCATTTTCTTTGCTGCAGAGGATCCACTGGCTCGGTTACCGTGCCTCCTTGCATTCGAGCCCCAACGGTAGCCAAGTATGCTGCTATACTCAGAAAGCATGGCACCAGAGGTGCTGAAAAAGAGACGCAGCCGCATTCTCCATGACGTTTGTCTCGCCAACGCAATGCGCTCCTCTGCCTGTCGAATTTCTTCGAGTGCTTCAACTAGCACTTCCAGCTCTTTGGCAAACTCTTCCAGGTTGAACACGAAGAAGAAGATGAGGAAGATTGCTTCGTCGCCATTGCTCTTCTGTAGTAGAGAACCGACGCCATTACTGCCCTCCTGAGCAGTGGCTGTACTATCATCGACATTCTGTGCTTGTGCTTGCGCCATCTTCTTTGGCTCCATGGTGTAGATACGCTTGATGGCTACAGTTTGCTCGTGCTGGAATCGTCGCAATGCATTCGAAATGTCCGTCTGAAGTCCTTCAAAGCTGGTGCCTGGGATGTACGCGCCACTTGTAGTGCCGAAATCGTGCCAGGTACCTGTACCTCCGTTGGCTGTCGAGAAGACTGAGGCCTCTTGTGCGAGCGCCTTGTGCTCGACGTTCAAAGCATCACGCGCAACAAAGGTGGATCGCAGGCCTTTCAGTGTACGACAGCACGAAAAGACGAGACTTCGCATGTGTGGCCCGACACTTGCGATAAAGTCTTCGAAAGCTGTTGCCTCAGCCCCATTGTCTGCATTCGTGTTGTCAGGCGCGCTTTCGCCAAAGTCTGGTCCGGTCTCGAACAAGTCGGCTAGTCTTGTGGAAGCGGGTCGAGGTCGAGGGTTCGGTGATGTGTCATTGGCCTGAGCGTCAGCTTTGACGTTTGTAGTTTGATCCTGATCCCGTACTACTCGCTGGGCTTCTCTGCGAGCTACCATAATTTGATGCTGCAGACCACAACTGCTTCGAAGACCGGCGAGATGCTGCGCCAAGCGGTTGAGAGAATCGGTAGCATCAACGTATTTGGAGCTCATGCCACGCATCCTCAAGTCGAACAGCGCTTCAAGCTTGGCTTCCTCGAGATTCTTCTTGAGCGAGGTGAAGCTGTCGTGATGATCATCGATGGCCTGCTTGATGCGGTCGCTCTTGAAGTGGAAATTGGAAGGATCCTCGAGCAGAAACGTTTTTGTAAGAACGCGCAGGAGGGTCGAGAAACCTCGCATGTTGCGCACAATATCCGTTTGCAGATTCGTTGTAGCGCTTTGCGGCCATACGTAGAAGCAGACGATGTTGCTGATGAGCGAGCCTGCCACTACGACGAGTGTCACCTGGAATGTCTTTCCCGTCGAGAAATGGCCGAGATGCATCGAGCCTTCTTTGACAACAACGGTGAAGACAATGATCGAGATGAGCGAACAAGCAGTGTTGAACGTCGGTTTCGCCACTTTAATCTTTGCAAATCCGACGAGAGCCATGCCTAGGCCGAGGAAGAAGAGGACACTGATGATGTCCGAGATGATCAGCCGATTGGTCTCGTGCAAGAAAACAGCAATAGCCATGGAGCAGAAGCCGAGTGTGATGGCGTAAACGAAGGCGCCGAGAGCAAAAATATCAGCTTCGATCATTGCGCCGAGTGTTTTGGCGGGATGAAAGTAAGTGGCGACCGTGGCGATCATGTGTAGGTTTGAGAATGGCACCTCGTTGTCTGGGTCGTTGTTTGGAAGGAAGCTGGCAAGCCATTGACTGAGTCCGGGCGAGTAAGTGAAAAGCGACGCGAACAAATAGGCCAAGACACACTTAATGATGCTTCTGTGTAGAAGAGTAAGGCGGTCCCCAGCCAGGACAGAAGCGAAAGCTTCTGAAATCGCACGCCCTTTCGAGAGGATCTGTGCAGAGATCGGCGAGCCGCTGGAGCTGGAGGCACCGTGAGCTTCGCCATTACGTGCGTGCGGACTATTGCTTCCGTTGACTCCGAGGTGTGGCTTGCGTATAACCTGTGTTTCATCGTCGTCTTCTGTATCACTCTCTGTATCACTATCGGACTCGGAATCCGTCTCTAGAAGATGTTCTTGTGTAGAATAGAGCAAGGGATCTTCGCCCAGCGGGGTCTGATCCGGATCGTCGGCCAGCATGCTGACAGGCTCGTCGCTGAGGGAAACTCTATTTGCGAGGAAGTCGTCTAGCAAATTTGAGTCAGCAACTCGAGGTGTCGACGCGAACGGTGGCGAGGCCGTAGCCGCAGTGACATCCTTTCTATCAGAAGCTGGAGCTTGGGAACCACTGTTGGACACGCGAGACCGAAGCTTGAAGCTCGAGGACCCCTTCAACGAAGATGGCCCGGCAAAGCTCGCTAAGGAGTCGTCGGGGTTAGTCTCGTCCGCATTTTGGATGTGAGAGATTGGCCTATTTGCAACGAAGGAGCTTCCACCGGAAATATACGAGGGTGAGTAAGGAGCCTCAGCACGGGAGGGCGCGAATGAGAGGCGTTTGCTCTTCCTGCTGGGACGCGAGCTTGACCGCGAATGACCTGCTGCTGCATCGTCCTCTCCGGCATCGAAAAGATGAGCAAGCGATTGCCACTGCTCAGTGTATTGTCCGGGTGCAAGTAGATGACCGATGTCGGTTCGAAGCGTGTCGGAGGTGATGCCTTCATCGTCGAATCTACGGACGTCCTCGAAAGCGCGTGAGCGACGTTTGTTGAGCTGAGCGTCAGTCTTGAGGGCTGAGGTGACTCTCACTCGCTGACGAACAGCATTCCAGAGTTTTGGTGTCACTGTGCTGCTTGGTGGCAGCGACTGTGTGCTTTGCGGATCGTCGCGGTCTGATACGACGCGGCGAGTGATGGGTCGTGGTGGAGGAGGGCGCAGCAGCACTGATGCACCACTACTCGGCCCAGCTTGGTGCTGTGATTCGGTACCGCCCGACATGGCGACGTGGTGCCAGATTGAGATCGCTCTAGACTGGGATTCGAGGCATTCTAAACGTATACTTGTAGAGAGATCTGTCTATCGATGGCCAATGGTGTCTGTGATCAGAATGCGATAGGTGCTGAGGCCGGATAGGAATCCGTTGATGATGGTCAAGAGCAAGACAGGTGAGCTGGACGAGTCGGAGAAGCCGCTGTTTCTCAAACTGAGCGAGCGCGCCAAGAAACTCAACTCGAGCATGTGCTGCTGCTGCTTGACTTGCACGCTGATTTCTTGTGTTGGTCTCTGCTGCGCATCTGTCGCAGCTGCTCGGATCGACTGATTGCATGCAGGGTCGCTGCGCGTATTTCGCCAAATGAACCGAAAAAGCATCACAGCAGAGCACAGCAGCAACAAGATCATCAACACACATGCTTCTTGGCCCCTTTTCAGAGAGAAGTGTTCGCTTCATTTCGAAGTCGGGAATTACTGTAAAATAGCAGAACAAAAAGAAAAAGGAAAAGAACAGAGACACGAAAATGAAGCACATATAATAAATGCGCCGACAAAAAAACCAACAGACCCTTTCTCAGTGTCTGCCGTGTTGGAGTGGAGGAGAAAGAGAGAAACGCACAAAAGCGCAACTTCCGTGAACGCACGGTCCTGCCATGAGGCTCCTTCCAACCTTGAACCGTTCATCATCTGCTTTGCCACCGTTTGACTCCGAAATGACCCTGCCTCTAAGGGATCGAGCCGCTTCATATCGGTGATCATGGGCCTGTTCACAGCACCGTCAATTGCCTCGCGAAGACCGCTCAAGCGACGTTCCCTCGGCTTACTAAAGAACAACCTCACAGGTACGATTGAAGCTTCTGGCCCTTCATCGAAGACTATTGCGGCCGAGCCGCCTCCGAACGGAAAGCAGACAGAAGCGGAAGAAGCTGCACCAATCAAGACCCAAATCTTGGTCGGCGCAGCCGCGATAAGCGATCCACCTCAGGAACAGACTGTTGCGCAGAACGTGGACACCTCCGACGAAGAGGACCACGATCTTGACCTGGCTGATCTTGAGAGTGACAACGCTTTCCTTTACGATAGACGGATCCCACTCGACGAAGCACTTGGACTCTACCCGCTACATCAACCAGAGCTCAGCTTCCTTGAACAAATCGACGCGTACGTTTCCGCACACTACCTCGATTGCTTCGGCATCACTCATAAAGACGAAATCGTCCATCGACATCATCGAGTCATCCTCCTACCCGCAAAGGCACCTCGCTTTCTGTCAATACATTCACTGAAGAGGAAGGAGCTCGAACGCGACTTTGCGGATGTCACCGACACTACCGAGACCTGCGCTCGCAAACAGCTCTGCCAGGGTCGATGCTTATTAGGCTTTGCCTGTCCTTCGCAAGACCTTGACGACATCAAGGACGAGATTGCTGGCTCAACTGAGGTCACTTAGGCATCCAGACATGGCTTCTCCCGCAACGTCAGACTGCAGTCTCGAGAGTGGCGAATGGAACGACGAAGAGACGTCATTCTACTTTGACGCTCACCCAACACCCTACGAGTCGTTCGATCCTGACCAGTCCTTTGAAGGGTACAGATATGTCTTTTCACGACCTGCCGCCGGCAACGATGCACCAACGAGCATACTGGGCGCTTCTTTCAAGGCGAAAGAGGGCGACGGCCAGGAGGCAAAGGAGGCAGACAAGTCTCGAGAGCGACGATGCTTCAACTGCGGCGAGCCGGGTCATGCTGTAGCGCAATGTCCCGAGCCAAAGAATCGCGACCGCATACGACAAAGCCGCATTGAATTTGAAGAGTCCAGAGCAAATCAAGGCGATGATGGCGCAGGAGAGATCAACGGCCATGCCAGGCTACACGAACAGGTAGCGTCTGCCGAACAGCGCCTTCGCTGGCTAGACGAGTTCAAGCCTGGTCAGCCTAGTCTCGCGCTGATCGAAGCGCTTACGTGGGACGATCTTGTGGGTCAGGGCGACAATCAGCAGCGCTCTGAGGACGGAGTAATCGGGGAAGCCGATACTAGCTCCCCGAAGACCTTCGACTTGCCTCACTTGCGAAGCATGCTCATCTGGGGCTATCCTCCGGGCTGGATTTCGGCGAAGGATCCCATCGAACAAATTCGGCAACGCATTCAGCAAGACTCCGAATGGGAATCAGTCAAGGTGCTCGACGGCTTTGACGTAGCAGCGTTGGGAGAGCAATCGAATGGGTCTGGAACCAACAGAGCCGAAGATAGCTACAAATCCTCGGCAGACCAAAAGGTTGACACCGAAGACGTACAACGACGCTGGGTCGAGTTCCACACACATCTTTTTGACAGTCAACACTTGCAAGCATTCGACACGGTATTCTGTGGACCTCTGCCTCAAATGCAGCAGGAAGAAGTTATCCGACACCCTTACGACCGAGATTGTGGCAATGGTTGGGAGCCTCGTGACCGCTACGACAGGGCTCATGGACGCGACTGGGATCGTCACCACAGTTCTCATGAGGCTCACGATCGAAGTTGGAACCGCAGCAATGATCGTTATCACGGAAACGATCTAAGGTGGGATCAAGAGCGTGCACATAATAGAAGCGACGATTCGGAGAGGCTGGGCAAGAGGCACAGAACGTCTCACACTCCAGAAGGGCCAAAAGCGGATGACAGAGCTGCGTTGTGGGATCGCTTGTTGTGCGAACGGTCTCCTTCACCGCCGCAACCGCCTCCTCTGCCGCCAGCGCCTCCTCCGCCTCCGTTCGATTCCCCACCTCCTCCCCCGCCTCCATCACTGCCTCCCGCTCCCCCTCCCTCGCCGCCGCATCGACCCTTTTGAACCACTCAATGTATTACTAGTCTCATGCAATCACACATTTTTCTGCACGCATATAGTCCAGCGAAGAAGCGTGATGGACTTCGGCATCTTTTGTGAGGGACATTGTTCTCTGAATCCTCGGAAGGACTCTGAGGAGAAGGAACCGAGGAAGAGAATAACATTTAGCCTGGCAGCCCGATTTTGTGGGAAAAAGGGATGATTCATGAATTCGCCGATGTCAAGCTGTGATGCGTGTCTGAACTGCCTGCAGCCAAGACCCTGCTTTGTATGTCTGGTGGCAAGGTGGAGGTTCAGAATAAGCTCGGACCATGCTTCTTTCCGGCCATTGGTCCAGAAGATTGGAACACTGACCAGCTTTCATCGTAACAATCATCATCTCTACGATTGATATCTGTGAACACAGAAGGTAAACGCACATTAAGATGGCAGGCCGATTCGCTCCAACCCGCGGGGAGAAGCTCTCCTTGTCCTCCGCTATCAAGATGGTTGATGGCTATACCGTGCCACGATTCGGTGTCGGTGCTTGGGATATGCGTGGTAGTGAGTGTCGCAGTGCACTCCTCAACGCTTTCGACAAAGCTGGCTATCGCCATGTTGATACAGCCCGCTACTACCGTAACGAAGAGTACTGCGGTCAGGCGGTTCGCGAAAGCACCGTTCCCCGGTCCGAACTCTTCTACACTACCAAAGTATACACCAACGAGCTCGGTGGAGGCAAGAAGACTCGCTCGGCAGTTGAAGACTCGCTCTCCAAATCTGGACTGGACTACTTTGATCTGGTATTGCTCCACGCTCCAGATGGTGGCAAGAAGTTTCGCCTTGACTCATGGGCAACCTTGACCGAACTAGTCCAAGAAGGCAAAATCAGAAGTCTAGGCGTATCCAATTTCGGACCACAGCACATCAAAGAACTGATCGATAGCAAACCTTCAGTACCTCCTGTGGTGAACCAGATCGAATGCCATCCCTTCTTCGCTCAGAAGGAGTTGAGAAAGGCATGCGAAAAGGAGTCTATCATTGTACAGGCTTACTGTCCTCTAGCGAGAGGAAAGTATTATGGAGACGAAACGCTCAAGAAGGTCGCTCAAGAGACGGGAAAGACGGAGGCTCAAATCATGCTGCGTTGGCTTGTACAGAGCGGAATCGTCGCTCTGCCAAAGAGCAGCAACCCGCAAAGACAAGTTGAGAACGCCGAGAGCTTGCTTTTCGAGTTGTCGGACCAGCAGATGAAAGGTGAGTATCCCGACGATTTTTGAGGCTACCTCCAGCCCTTAAGTGGGTGCCACATATGACTTCTCGCGTACTGACAGTTCGTCTCTCCCCTTCATCCTTCTGCTCACTCTACAGAGCTCGATGCATTAGATCGAGGCGACAAAGGCTGGATCGAAGTCCAAACTCAGAGCCAGCACTGCGATTAAAAGAGCAGCACAAGTCGATATGGTAGATCTACATCGCCTCAAGGCTCTTCAGTAATGTCCATGGAGCCTTTAGATGTAATTTGATCGGACAATGCGATGATGTTACGCCTCCATGTCGTAGTGATACGAAGTCAATCGAATGTTGCAGGCTGAGTTGACGCGTAAAGTGCTGAGCAGCGTGTGGGCTGAGTTTCTTTTGTCTGCGAAGAAAAAAGGTACAGCAGATCAGAGGCACAACGCAACACGCAGCCGCGCTCAGCCCTTTCTTCTCCACACAAATTTGGCCGAGAAAGAGGAAACGCGCACCGCGCCGCGGCGGAGGAAGAGCGAGCCAGGGCGAGTGCGGGTGGCGAAACGCGAGGCAAGAAGCCAAAAGTAACACTTTCCGATCCAACTCTTGCTCTCTGGAGCCTAATCATCATCATCTTCTCTCATTCTTCACCATCTCCGACACGCAACGTACTTTCGATCCTACCACCAACATCGCTGTATCGCACGCCCAATCTTGCTCTCCTGTGTCTGCTTCAAGGCAATTAACGTGCAGGTTTCAGCCGAGCCAAGCGACGACGAGATACGAAGCTGGCATTCAGCGACATGCCCTTTCTTGGCGGTGACGGTCAGACCGCGCAGCCAATTTCAGCGTCTTGGAACGGCAACGCTGTGATCAGCTCCAGTGACTCCTCTGCATTCACATCACCATTAGCAGCACCAACTTGGCCAGCGTCGGCCGCATCTTCTTCCGTAGCTTCACTCATGGATAGCTCAGCCGCGACGGGTCCGGTCGAGATCAACTTGGTCTCGTCACCACCCACAAGCCATGCGGAATCACCCTCGCGGCCAAAGTCTTCGCCGTTGCGTCCTTCGCATGCCGCCAACATTCTAGCGAGCCCTTCGATCGCGCGTGAAGATCTTCTCAGGTCTGCCTTCTCGGCGCCGGCTTCCATTCAACCGGTCCCAACGAGAGATGTGCACGAGGATGCAACTGTGCCCAGCAGCGATCCAGAGGACGGTCCAGGCGGCGATGGCACAGATGGAGCAGACACGCCGCAGAAGCAACGCTCTCCGCCGCCCCCTCCCAGCTCTGGACCGGAGGGCAACAGCGGCCGTATGGATCTCACAGAGGCACATCAGCCAAATCTTGAGCCCTCCATTTACGTTCAGCTGCCATTCGTCTCTCCTCCGCCGCCAGCTGACATGCCACGCGAGGGCAGCAGCACCAGGAAGAAAGCTAAGAAGCAGCATCAGCAGAGCGGTGAGAGCGCAAAGTCCCGTCGTCGAGGCTCGGATGCTTCCGAATCCTACCAAGAGTCTTCCTCATCCGTCATGGATGATGCTGCATACGCTGCAGCGCTAGCAGCGCAGGAGGAGACACTAGCTCGTCGACGCCCAACACGAAGTGCTCGAACTAAGGAAGTCAGCTATGGCCCCAATTGCGACCTCGACGGTAGGCCACTTAAGCAGAAGAAGGACAAGGCTGCACCGGCAAGCTCTGCGGCTTCATCGTCTAAGTCAAGGGCATCGCCGAAGGATGCTGCGTCGAAGAAGACCAAGAACAAGCGAAGGTCGAGAGCCTTCTCGGAGGACGAAGACGAGGATGACGAACACACCGGCAGAGCCGGTCCTAGCTCATCTGCGAATGCTAGCGGGAGTCGAGGCGTGAACGACGACGATGATGCCGACCTCACAGATGACGATGTTGGATTCAAGGCACGAGATCGTAAGAAGGCCAGAACGAGTAAGCAGATCAGCATTGACAGTGACGACGAAGAGGTCCAAGCAACGAGCACAGCCAAGGCGAGCCTTGAACGCAAATCTCGCAAACATGTCGCTGATAATGATGAAGACGATGCTCATGCCGGGTCTGACCACGACGATGATGGCATCTTGACCCCGCCGCCGCCTGGCCCTACTTCACCACGACGTTCGTCGAGGAAATCCGCGCCGTCTCCGAAGAAGCAATCTCAAGAGAGGAGAAAGAGAGCTGAAGCGGCAAAGAAGGGCAAGGCGAAGCAGTCGAAGACATGCGATCTTGACGACGAGGCAGAAGAGGAAGCAGCAGAACAGCACGAGGAAGAGGAAGATGAACAGCCAAGACAGTCAACTCGAAATAATCTATCGACTCGTAAAGCTAGCAGGCGTGGCAAGTCGCCGACTCCAGAAGTTGCAGAAGAGGAAGAAGAAGAGGAGGAGACAGCCGGGAAGCCCTCTCAGCCTGTTGCTACAGCATCTTCTGCCTCATCAAAGAAAGCCTCAACCAATGAAGTTGAAGTTGAAGTCGAGGCCTCTCGTAGTGGCACCACCGCCAGCGCCACTGCCACCGCTTCCACTGCTACCGAAGATCCCCCTTCGGCAGCCCGCCCTCCGGTCTCTGTCGCCATCAAACGCATCGGCGCCTCCACCGCTTCCCCCGGCCCATCCTCCCCCGCATCCTCTTCTACCTCCTCCCACCACTCCTCATCCCCTTCCAACCGCTCTTTCTTCGGCAAACCCCTAACCACCCTCCTCACATCCGGTGCAGCACGTCGACCGGGTCTAACGCGAAAAACCAAGATCCCATCGTTGCTCAACCACCGAGGAGCACCCAAGGCCCCCGTAGCGAAATTGGCGGTGTCCAAAAGAAGGATGCAGGATGACGACTATGAGTATGACGAAGCGTACGAGAAGTTAATTGCTAAGAATAAGAAGGGGAGCGATGAGGAGGATAGCGATGAGGCCGATGTCAAGGCTCTGGAAGATGAGGGGGAGGTGGAAATTGAGGCTGAATACGATTGAGTCACAGTTCACAGACGCAGTGTCGGTTGTACGCTAAGCTCTTGAAATTTGATCAACACGTTGGTCGTCGATAAGCTTTCTCAGTCAGGATGACGATCCTTACGATCTCTCACTCGATGAGCGTGTTCGTAGTTGCGTTTCGCATTGCGTGCATTGTGTGTAAAGTACATTTTCTTCCTTCCCCCCCCC